>JABFQC010001149.1:0-20815 GCA_022817085.1 Psilanteris sp. ZL-2020 | reverse complement strand
TCAAAAAACATAATCTTAATGAGGGAAACAAAAAACGTGTATCTTTCTCTTTGAACTTTTTTCGACAAATCAATTTTATACGTTTCATATAAAAGTAGAAAATAATTATATATAAATAATTATAAATTAATAAAAGAATTAAATTAAAGCTATGCTTTTAACACGAATATCCATTTGGAGAACCATGCTTTTAAAAATAAGAAATATAATTTTAAACATACTATATTAAATTATTGATTTGTAATTTAGTTTCATTACGAAAACGTGATTTTACAGAATTGACTTTATTTAACACACAATTTCACGATGAATAACAAAGTTTAATGATTGGACCTTGTCCAACTTAAATCATTATTTTTCTGGGATCTCATATCAAGGATAACGGTTTCATCTATGTAATATAAAAAAGAATAAATTTATCACTATTACTTTTCAGTTGGAATTAAAATCAAATCAAATAACTTTCATTAGATTCTTAGACAAGAGAGCGATAGAACCCAATTACAAAAATAAGTGAATATCTTAATAAAACCAAACACGTATATCAACGTATGAATGTATAATTTAATGTAAATACATTAAATATTAATATGATTGTGTTAAATAGAGTAAGTTGGTCTTTTTTGTGAGAATGGCATTATAAAACTTACTTGGAATGAATTCAAGTACGATACATTAAAATAATAAAATGCTTCATAAAGCAGTGATTTATGTAAGGAATTAAGTCGATACACATTTAAGACATATTACAATATTAAATATTATTTATATATATATCATACTTGACGATATTAAATTAATAATACGT
The DNA here is from genome assembly GCA_022817085.1 of Psilanteris sp. ZL-2020. NCBI lineage: Eukaryota > Metazoa > Arthropoda > Insecta > Hymenoptera > Scelionidae > Psilanteris > Psilanteris sp. ZL-2020. Next base: position 20,007 of record JABFQC010001149.1, on the reverse strand, counting down.
GTCAATATATATCAATGATATCAACAGTAAATTAAAACTGATAAATTCGTTGAATTTCGTAAAGTAAAAATTTGCTCGTTAAATTACTGCTAATATTATTTGTTTCTAAAATGTATCAATTTACTTTTTTAAAAAATATTACCATTTGCGTAAAATGGTAACCCTTTTTAAAGTAAGTCAAACACTGTAATAACGACGAGAACTTAAAAGGTCAAGATTAACACTCGATAAAGACAAATGCAAGATTCCATTCCGTTGTCTCGACTGGATGCACATTAAAGAATCAATACTTTCCAATTTAAGTGAAGCATGCAAGAGCATATGTGACATTTTATAAGAAGCGCATTAGATGATGTTTACGACACAGGCCTGCGATCCATCTAACAAACCTAGTTCTTTCAACAATTCATGAAACACAAAAAAACATGTATATAAATTTGTGATTCATAAATCATGGCATTTGTATCGAGTGATTCATTTCTGGTACTGATAACACTTTTGTTTATATGCCAGGAATTTTATTATATTTTACGCGACGTATGAAAACGAAGGGTTTATTTTTATCTTACGCTCAGAAAAATTGAACGTAGACAATTGCTGTTTATAACACTAATTTGGAGACATTAAAGTAAAAACCTAAAAATTACTGTCTTTCCCTGTAAAAATACAGTTTTTCATATCAAAGTTTCCTCCTAGTTTTTAGTATCATGCTATTATAAACAGTAATTTTTACAATTTTGATTTAATGTCGTCAAATTAGTACACTGAAAAAAATAATCTTACAAATTTGACCAAACTAGATAATAAAAGTAGGAAAAATGGACAAAATATAAAAATATGATAAATTACGGTCAGAAACTTCTAAAAATATGTTAAATATTATCAAACAAATGATAAAAAAAACGACATAGTCCAATGTTTATTTACATTTGTCCTCACTTTTCCTCCTTCTATTATCTAGTTTGGTAAAATGTGTGATATTATTTTTTCAGTGAAATATAAACAGAAATTATCCAAATAATTTTTCTGAGTATACTTACAATTCTTATCGTGATACCAAAAAGGCGTATTAAAAATATATAAAGGTTACATATTCAATTATTATTCACCGAAACGTATATATAGAATAATATAAAAACTTTAATTCAACATTCCGAGCAGATTAAAAATGGAAGTGTAATTTCTAAAAATACCGAAATAACCATTATTGTGTCATAATCGAATATCGCATGCCTATGCTTAATTTTTGTTTACCAAATACGCGCCATCTAAATATTTTTTCTATTCGAAACACGTGCCAAATCGAGCATGGATTCGTTAAAGTCACGCACGAGTAAAAACCAAGCTGCAACTGACTTAATGTCAAGCCGTAACATCATCTAATAATACGCTTATCACAGATTTCTAAGCGCAATTAAATCTGATACGGAGTATATGATTCATTTGTCGCGTTGCATCAAAAGCGTCACAGTTGAGGTTTGCGAAAGAATTCGTATCCGGACGAGGCTTCGGGGGCATTTGCATATATAACTGAATCTTCAAAACTTTTACCGTTCGGGTGTGTCTTCACCTTCAGACAATTATCCAATAACGTTCGCGTGGGCCGTCAATTATGTGAAATTATTTCTGCTTAAGATGCCATCGCGTCATTAAAGCAATAGAGGCGGTTGCCTAAATGTAAATAAATATACTTCCTGTTGATCTCTCGTACACCGTGAAAAAAGTGGTATTATAAATTACTATATACTTTCTGTCATTCGAATCATATCTTGAAGAATGTTTCAAAAATTACTATACCACTGGAACAATACTTATTATATGATACAGCAAAAATAAAATAGTCAAAATTCTGTCTGCTTTTGTGCCATTTACAATTAGTTTTTTTATTATTTTGCATTATATAGCATTTTAATACGACACTAAGAGGAAAATTTATCAGTTTTTAGTAAACAGTTAATCAATTTGGTATTATATTTGTAATTCGTCAAAAATTCGTAGTTTATTCATCAAATAGTATCAATCTTTTATAATAATTTAACAATCGGTTTACGAAAATTTAACATCCTCGTTTGTCTTATTCTATTCACCGAAGGTTGTATAACTCTGTTAAAATTTATCAAAATAGATTGTCAAGTTTTAACATTCTAACCTAGAGTGAAGTTAACAAAAATTTGATGAAAAAAGATATATTTGTCGTTCTGGATTTATTGAACAAATGAATCAAATTTAATATCCACGTATTATAAATATTGGTGTTTCTTTCTTTCCGTGTATAATGCAAATTTTACTAAATCAATACAAAATATTGTCATTAATTTTCTAAACGTCTATTGGACTATTCCACCATTGCAGGAAGGTGTAGTTATTTATACTGAAACCTTTTTTCAATATAGATTCTTAAACTTTCTTGTTCATTGAGTATAAATTAATTTAAGCAAATATACTTAGTTTAAATCGCAGATTCATTTTCAGTAGCACATAAATTCTTTTGCTCCTAATTTTGGTGCAATATATATGTACGTATAATCACATTAAATAATACTTAATGTATATATCGATGCTATTACAATTAAGGAAAGTTGTTATTATTAAATTGAATGAAATTGGAAGACTTTTTATATTTATTATGATTATCCATATTATTAATAAGATGACAAATTTGTAAAAGTACGCAATATTTGCGCCGATGGAGTTAAAATCCATTATGATTTGTTTACACAAATACAAATAATCAAACTTTATCAAGTTAGTAAAATTTTAGAAGTGACTGTGCATTGGTGAATCACTTAAAGAATTGTTCACTTGAGCGGGATAGAAAATCTTTTGTTTACACGTTTAAACCTTAATACAATATACTCGGTTTTGTCTTGCATAAAAAAGTACAATGCGTCATTAAATTATTTATATGTATACATACAATAATTAAAATATAGAAGATATAAGCTTGTTAAAGTTGAATTTCATAAATAACCATTATGTTTTAAACAAATAATGTACATTCATTTCAATAAACAATTGAACCGACGCTGATTTTGTTCAGTTTTTGTCGAATATGGATTTACGATTCTTTATAAATTCTTCGATCATTGTTATTATTATTGAATTCAATTGGCAAATAAGGTCATACCCTTGTTCAAAATCGAAATTGTTCTGAAAATTAAAACTAAACAAGGATCGAATAAATTGTTCCGAATTCTTGATTAAAACGGAGTTTTGGCATTTCGTCGGTTTATTGATTACATTTCGAACGTTTCAAATTTGTCGTTTTATTTTGTTATCCCCACATTTTGATGCCGCTTTAATTCAGCGTTAAGAATGCTTGCAGGAGAAGTTTCCTTGGACTAATTACGTTCTGATAAGATGCCTTTCAACCGATCCTCATTGAAGATTCGAAAGTATCAGTGAAATATTATTCAATCGGGCCTACTTGCACATACCGCAATTTGCACAAATTGCATGCAATGGTAAGAAATTATCTCTGAAATTGAAACGAACGCGCGAAGGACTTCGAGTAAAAATTAAAAGGGTGACTCGCTTAAAATTCATGCGAGGTTTGACTTTGTCATAACATTGCAGATATATAATTCGAACAACTTTTTTTTAATATTTTATAAAACAAATCTCAAGGACGGTCTAAAAGCGAACTTCTTATTAAGCCGTTAATGCAGTAAAATCCATCACATGAACGAATAAGACAACGTATTATTTGGCTAGTAATTTAAGAATGCAATTCCGTAAGGCTTGTATAATTAAATTGAAAAAAATATATACATACATACATATATTGAATTGGGTTGAAGTGAGTTATTTAAATAACTAATTTAAATACTATTTTGGATCACTTTAAAAGAATCATATTAAAGCTTTTTGTTTATACCATTCACTGAATTATATATTATACTAAATGTATATCTAGACTTATCAGTAAATAATTAGGTTTTGTTTTGTGTAATAATATATATTATAAAAAGTAATAATAATAATAATAATAATAATAATACAAATAATTATAAAAAAAACATTTAATTTAGTATTAAAAGATAAAAAAAGATATAAAGAAACATTGAGATAAATACAGATTTAAGATTTATTAAATAATGAACAACATTTATCGGTAGCAGTTATAGACAATTAACACGTTTATCAACTTGTGAAGTGTAAATTTATTTAAGTATTTGAAAAGAAATCGGTAAAACTATTTTTAAATAAACCCACTGCGTTAAGTCAGGTATGTTAAATATAAGTATAATCAAATGAAATTAGTATTACGATTATGACTGTATAAAAGTCTGACCAAATTGCTACTTTCTTTAAAAATTAAATATTCCATTACACATTAATCAATATACAGTTTTTTTTCTTTTTTGTACAAATGATCAGATTAAACGAACAATTTAGTTTTATTTTAGACACATTAAGAATATAACATAGGCCGATCAATAATTAATTACGCCAGTATATTTAATATATTAATGATACAATATCAGTTTGATTGTATCAAATAGTAGGAATTTAATTTTATTTAATAACAATTCGAAACAATTTATTATCCGAAGTAATGTTCAATTAAAAACGCCTTTATCAACCAGTAAATTATTTAGCAATAACAAAAACAATAAAAACGTCATATATTAAATATTTCATTTCTAAACAAATATTTATTAAGTCTAATGCTCGATGCTCAAAGATTTTTGGTACGGCCAAAAAAGAGAGTCCGTAGGAGTAAAATTTCTCACAAAAAAAAAAAAAAAAAAACCATCTGTTTATAATAAAAAGTAAGCGAAACATGATAAGCATATAAAAAAGACTAATTTGTAACATTCTTTTTAATTTAGTATTCTTATCGTAAAGTCAATACTACTTTTAGCGGCTTTCGCTGAAGACCTACATTATATCGGATCATGTCGTCCCTCGTGTCAAAATAGTAATAGAATTGGAACGAGAAAATTGTTTATTTGTACAATTCGATTTCCATTGCACTTGAAAAGTTGAATCCAATTTTTAAATTCGCTTCAGCATCCAACGACAAATAATCATTTCTTGTCTCAATAGCTTTATTGTTATACATTTTTGTTTTCAACGTACAAAAGTATGCAACGCATTCTTCACTACATTAATTTATATCCAATAAAGTTATAATCTATTAATCTCTTTGCACAAATTTCATAATTGTTTATGTTTATTTTATATTTTTGTGTAATAAATTTCCATTTCAGCGTCTTTCCTTTCCAAATATATATTATTTGCTGGTTTATTTAATACCTTTTCCCACAGATTACGCGTATAATAAGTGTTATTACAATATTCCTCGCAACAAGCGATCCAAAAAGCAATACCTCCGAGTGCACGCGCCGAGCATTCATTATGAGTACATATTTTTTAATGCACTCGATTATTTGTACCGTTATCCATCACTTTGCAATTCTTCGTGCGAAACAAAAAATGCTTGCACATCATTATGCCGGTGACTGTGACTTAGCCAAATGCCTGCAAAGTATATTCTTAAAGCAATCTTCACAATTTCTTTCATGCCAAATTGAATTGAACGTTGTTTCGGCTCTTTTTATTTACGCTCCGTTTTTAAATTTTCGTTTTTTTGGTCATTCAGATGCGCCACTTCTCTCAACGAGCGTTCATTCGTATTGTTACGCACATGACCGCACCAAAGGCTCCGACTTTACTGCGTTTATCACGTTAAATGCCTAAGAATCTTGGCTGAACGGTAGTCATGTTTATGTTTCACTTTATTAAAAGAGCCGACTATACTTCTTCATCTTATCTTAGAATGCCCTGATACACTTTGGGAAGCTCAGTATAAAAACTGGTTTTCATTTTATAAAGTGGAAAATAATTTTATCAACCCTCTCAATTGGTACGACGAAATGCACAATACAACAGCAATTGAGAAACTGGTATTGCAACAAATCAAATTCTTTTATTTCACTTTATGAAAGCACATTTTTTGCATTTAGCATTTTTAGTCTTGTGGAACCTTGAAATGCAAATCCATTGCATGTGCAATTTTACTTTAAACGTTTATGCACAGTGTAGATTAAATTTAGAATGTTGCATTTAAAATATTCAATGATTATTACAAGTTTGACTCCAAAACTCATAGCAGTTTGCACAACGGATTTTATTGGTGACTAAAACGTGAAAAGATAAGAGTGTGTAAGTATGGTCGAATAATGTACTGAGAGATTTGTTCAAATATACGAAGTTCTAAGCAATTATTTCTATCAGTTTTATGTGTACTGGCGTTGCAACTGGTGAATAAGGACAATATATATATATATATATGCAAATGTCCGTTTATTTAATAACCTCCAATAATTATAGCCTGTAAAAACACAACAAATATATATATATATTTATGCATGCATTTGTATATTAATAACTCTTGTTTATCAGAAAGTGAGCTTGATATTTTATACGAATAAATTATTTATATAAATAGAACAGTTTTCTTTATATAAATAGATGCTAGAGAGGCTGTGCTCAAAACCAAGGGCATGAAGAAACTCTCCTTTTTAACAAGAAACCGAGTTTGCCTGAATCTCCGTGGGATCAACGCCTCTCTTTTATAGAGTTCAAAAATCATTCGTGGAAAATTCCATTAAACCTCAAATATTGCTATGCAAGTGACAATCATCTGAATTGCATTTCATAAAATTTGTTAAATGTTCAGTGAAGTGGCAATGTTTGGTGATGGCTTAAAGAACAGAAATATGTTATTTTAAAATTTAAATACATATATAATTAAAATTATTAATAACTCATATATTAATGAATATACATGTATGATTATGATTATATTATCACATATATCAAATCAAATGTATATAAATAATAAATATATATATATAAATGTTATAATTAATTTATACAGTTATTTATATTTAAAGTTTATAGTAATGCTATTTTCAATATTCTTGAAACATTTTTTTGACAGTTACAAGTTTTTATAATATATATAAAAAAGATTATATATTTATACATACAATAAATGGTCAATAGTTTATTCATAAATTTATTAAATTACACTATATTTGAATTTTATAGACTAAAAATATACTTTTGGATTAAAATGATATTTTTACATTTATATATGTATATATGAGCCATGTAAAATTTGATGGTTGGTGCAATGTCTTAAATTAATGCTAATATTTGCTTGCTAATTTATAATACATTTTAAACAATTTGCGATTCACTTATTGACAATGATGTATAAAATATGTTGACATTATATCTCAATAAACATTTAAATAAATCAGAAACAATTTATAATAAAAATTCATTTCAATAAAAAAATCTATAACGAAAATATAATATACTCAAGTTTATTTACTTTTATTGCTAAATATAAAAACACGTTATTTAAATTTAGTTCAACTGTGCATATATACACCTGCACATAACGTTAAATTAATTTCTGCTTTATTTAGGACAATTTCCTAAATATGTTAAAATGAGAAAAAAAAACCTTTGAAATACTTAGTAAATACTTTCACCCATTAAATGCTCTAAAGATTTATATTCATTAAGATTTCCAATTCATTTTGACATGAATTAGAAATCTATAGTTTCTTTAACTTTGTACACTGATTTGAACTAATGTTATATTTTTAAATAAGTATTCTAGTTTTTTTTATCAAAAATTTTATATAATGATTTTGAAATGTTAATTTCTTTCTTTATTCAATAACCATATGCAAAGTACAAATCGTCAAACTATAGCCTTATTCTTTACAAACGAAACTCAGATCAGTCATTTTTCATTCATATATAATCCGGAAAATCGAACATTTATTATATTCCTCACTTCGTTTCTTGTTAGGCGTTCAATTATAAGAAATTTGATGATATTCTTTATCTAAACATTACTAAGAAAACTCACTATGAATTCTTATTAATTTGACAAAATTATAAGATAACTTTTTTATTATATTTAAAATTTAATTAACACGCGGTTCAATATCATCATCATGAACCATCAGCGTTCAGGGCTCATTTTTAAAACCAAATTACTTGTTATTTAATCGTCTTTATATTTTGCTGATTTATTTATTATTAAAAATAGAACAATTTCTTATGGCTCATAAAGTGATTTATCAAAGAAGATACATAAATATCTTTGCATTATATGTGATTGTGCGTTGATTTTAATAAGATGAGTAAAAAATGAAAATCTTTGGTAGCGCTTTGCGGAAGTAACGGCGATTCTGCCCAATTATAATACCGCCCGGTTCTTGACCGAAGAGATCACTGACCGAAATCGCATTCTCGAAAACATTCAAACCATATGTTTATTGCACTGTCACATTGCACACGATGATTATTCAGATTTAATACTTTTCGGAGATAAATTATTACTCGTATCGTTTTCAAATAATGCACGAATAAAATGGGAATGCACATTGACTACGAATAATGTTGAATATAAAAATTGTTGAATAAATATTAATAAAATTTGGGTCCTAAAATAAGAGAAAAAAACGTTAGAAAATGTAGATGGCAGAATTAGTTGATCGTTTAAAAATCTTGATTAAAATCGAAAGTTAACAGTTCATCCAAAACTGGTTCGGTCATTCTCAGAGGTTTGAATTTAATTACACTTGCAAATGCTATTAATTATGAAAACACGACAATTTAAAGCCACCGGTAAAATATGTGCGGCACAAAAAGATGACTGAAACACGCGGAAACGTCCAGTTATAATTGAATGTTCGCAATCGATCATAATCAAAACGTACTTACTGACAAAATATTTTGCGTCGACGCTTTATACTGTTAGTAGCAATAGAAAACAAGTCACAAATCACTGAAAAGCATTGAAAAAAGGCCGTTATATCCCCCAAACAGTTAATTCAAACACAAATTGCTTGGCTGACAAAGAAGGTTGTTAACAATGCAGAAGAGGACGGTTCGCGAAACTAACAAACAATAAATAAGAAAGATGAAAATTAGACGAGGAAGAAGTGTGCTCGATGAAAACGCACCTCCGGTTACGAGACGAGTACAGCGCTGCGAACGATTTAACCTCGACTGCGCTCCCGCGTAAAGTGCGGGGTTTCGGCGCGGCGGGTGCCGAGACACTGTTGACCGGCAATGTTCCGCGGAACCGCGCGGGCTGTTGAACTTCGCCGGGTTTTTGCGTCAAACAAGGACGGCTGGCATGGCCGTGGTATCGCGCCGTCTCAACTCGTGTCGCGGAACCGCGCGACGCCGGCCATGTCCAAGCTCGGGGTGGGGGAAAAAAGGGATGTTATCCTGCGAAATCGAACAGGGGTGCCGGCGACGAGGTGAAAGCACGTGTACTCTCCGCGAGAGTCTGATTTCTACTGTCGGCGATTGTGCAATCCCCCTCGCAATGGTCCGCGCGAGCGCGTACGTGTACGCGTGGTCGCGCACACGCACACACGCACGCATCGTTCTTTTGTGACCCACGAATTTACGCACGTGTAGCCGTTCCCGGCTCACTCTTTACGCCACTTTTGCCGGCCTCGCGTTTCGCTCGTTTTCCATTCGGTTCTTTAGCCTGTTTTTGTATGCCAGATTTTGTGCGCCGCTTATAATTTCATTCGATCGTGTCTTATGATTTTTTGTCGATCAACTACCCAATTTTTACGTTTCTTGTGAAGACGTTTACAATGTTTATGTTATTTATTATTTTCTTCGAATTATTTTACTCCTTTATTGTTGTAATTCATTGTTTACATCAATTTCCGTATGTAATTTTTAGAATAATACTAATTGAAAAATCTGTTTGTAATTTTTGATGTTCGTACGTATATGAGAGAGTAAATGCTGAAAATTAAAAAAGCATATGTATATAGAACAATAAATGTCCTCGCGCAGGCGTCTAGAAATTGTATATAAATTAGATAGTATTCTCTATTTTTAAGCGGAACACTTTTAATTGTTGAATAGAGTATTGTAGAAACTCAAAAATAAATTCAGAACACGAACTTGTTTGAAAATGAATAAATTTTGCTTAAACGAAATTGTTTCAATAACCAATCCTAATAGAAACATTTTAAGATTCTGTAAGAATAACAGATTGTTTCCTTTATCTCTTTTGTTTTGTCAGGATGAATATTTCACTTTCATTAAAATATTTATGAAGCATATTCAGATTTATACTATATATAGTAGATAAAAATATTTGTTTTCGAAATTTAAATTCAATACATTTATTTCAGGTATTATGTAATAATTAAAAAATGTAGTTATTGTTAATTTATTATTCTAAATGCTAACAACCCTTGCATAATATGTTATATATATAGTATATAAAAAATATTTAAATTAAATAATTTCATTGAATATTATCTTTATATACAAACGACGAATTTTCTTCGAATTAAGTTATTATGTGTAACGATAAAATACTTTGTGAAAGAAATTACGGGAATAATAAAGACATTAGAAGGAAAAAAAAAAGAAGAAAGAAAATGAAATTACACTTTTAAATGAATGAAAAAGAGAATTATATACTGTTTAAGTTAATTATGCATTGTAATATATTATTGTTTAACGTTTGCAAAATATAAATATTTTGATTTTTTAAATAATGTACCATTATAAAAATAATGTATTAATATTTTTAAAAAATACAAATTTACTTGAAGGTTATTTTCATAGTTCAATACATTGAAAAATAAACAAAGGAAAGTTTTTAAATTTTATATATTTATTTGTATTATATTTGAATTTTTTAACAAAAATAGTTTTTGTTATTAAGGTTTTGCAAACTTAATTATACATTAATAGTTTCTTTATTAATATTATTATTATAAATATATTTCTCTGTATAATAAATATGTTATTTTAAAATATTTGCTCATAAAATACTTCTTTGCAAAGTCGACTGTATTTTTGAAAATGTAACAATTTTTCTATCAGGGCAATTAAAATAAACTAAACATCATAATTTTATATGAACATAAATTTCGATTTGTTTTATGATATATATTATTCTTTATAAATGTACAATAACTTTAGATATCAATATTTTTATAAGTTGAAGTTGAGCTCAAAAAATAAATTGTAGGATATAATAACAATTATCACAAAACTTTTATTTACTAAATTATTATTTAATTCTTATATATTTGTATATTAATTATTTACTATATTAGAAGTGAATAATTATAAATTTTAATACTGAAAACATGCTTAAATTTTACATATAGAGAGTGAAAAAAGATATTTATAGGGAGAAAAACACGATTTTACTCTCGAGAGATGTATTTTAAAATAATATTTAACAACTTTAACACTTGTTAATCATTGAACAATTTAAATTTCTTTATTAACAAATAATTAAAAAATGTGTAAATTTAATATTAAAAAGTAAGTCCCAAGTAACAATGTTGAATATAGACATTCAATTTTTGGGTAAACATTACTTACTTTCGCTGTTACTGACAGTTTAAAACCATTCCATACAAACACATGTAAGCGTAACACAGATTTACTTAAGCAATGCGTGGACGCTTTTATAACTATATTGCAATAACAAAAGTTCCAATGCAGTCATTTGAAGCTCCGTACCAAAATCGATTATTTCCAGTATCAAACGTCGTCAATATTGCTGCAAATATATTATCCGTCTGTACATTTATTAATAGCATGGCAACATGTATCGATGCACATACTACTTTGTTTGTCTGTGTACATATATATGCAAACATAAAGAACCGTGTCTCGGAATGAGACGAAAAGTGTATTTTACAATAAGTCAAGGACAAACTGATATAATAATAAGTGTACAGCGATGCAAACACAAAACACTTATTACAAACCAATTTCTGTAAATTCTGCTGCACATCTAAGAAAGGAAGGGACCATTAATGTCATTTAATCACGAAGCTTTTAATTGATTGTATTGAAAACCCCGGACGTATTTAGTTCAGCTGGAGTTTCGGAAAGAATTATAAAGGAAGCGCGATGCCGGGGAAATACACTTTGAGTCGCTTTTTTTTTTTTTTAATACACAATAGGAAATGTGTGAAGAAAATGTGTATACTCGGAATCTTAATAGCACATCGTTCTTTTTAATATATTCAGATTAAAATTTACACCGAATTTTATGTTTCTTCGTTTAAAGCTTGTGAAATTATAGATGTTATCTCAGACGCGCAATTGTACCGTATGATTTATCTGATGCTTTTTTTTAAGAATCTTATAGTAGACGGCGCTAAATTGCGTTATTACAAATAAAAATTAGCAGCTGCTTCAACGAAGCCAGTTGGACTGTTTGCGCGTGCGTTTCAAGTGAACAATTTAATTTGAAATAAATTATTGCTTTGTTATTTATTACGCGCGGAAAAAATTACTAAAAACTAATACAAAATTATAGCGATGATTGAATAAAAAAAAAGTTTCGATAATTTATTATATATTTATAAATTAAGTGCAAATTGAGCAACAGTTTCTTTTTTTTTTTTTAATAATTTTGTTTTTATTTGAAATTCTACTATAAAATTGCGTATATTTGTCTGAATTTTTCTAAATGTTCAAATTACCCTTTCGAATTAAACTCAGGACTGGAATTTAGATCTTATTAAAACCGTCTGGAGAATGTTCTGTGCAGTCAAAATAATAGTCTTGCATTTTAATATAATTTTATTTGATAAAATAAAATAATAAAATATTATTATTTCGAAACAATCAAGCAGTTTATTTTGTTATAATCTAGTTTATTCATTAATAAATATTAGATTTATATATATATATATATTTATATAAAAATAACAAAAAATTTATTTTCTCGTAATGAAAAAATATTTAATTAAAAAATATGTAATTGAATTTAAATTATTCAGAAACTGTTAATCCTGCTATTTTTATGGGGCAAAAATATGTATATATATTATTAATTAATCGATATATGGTTGCATTCGATTCAAGACATTTCTGTTTTTATTTATTATAAAAATTTAAAATAAAATAAATAATTTAGATAATTAAATTGGTTTATTTCTCATTGTTAAATCAATGTATACTCATGGAAGGTTTCACTTAAAGCTTTTATATTAATTTTTTTTTTAAAAAATTATTTATTCTTATTCGAAGACTAACACCGAGTAAATTAATTTTTTGATCATTATATAATACAAAATAAGTATTAGAACTTAATTTAAAAGATAAAGTAATAATGGCTTATTTCAGAATGTGTTTAATCTTTAATTCTCAGTAGTTTGTAAGATCCAATGATAATTTGTTAAGTTTAGACAAATAAGGTATATAGAAATAATATTTAGCACGCATTGCCAGATGAATAAAAAATATTTTTAATTTGAATTATTAGTTTACATGTCTGACTCTTTATTATATAAAGCTATTTAACTATAAAATTGAGTTTGATGTATGGATTTTTAACTGGATTAATCTGTATTTGTTAGGCAATACAAGTTATTTACGATTACGTTTAAACCATAAATATTCTATTGAGTTATTTTAAAATATTAAACAAAATCTCTTTGAATTAAATTTAAATTTTTGTTATTGATTTTCAGTCAGAATTATTTAAAACATTTATATTCATTTTGATATGTATGTATTATATTATAAGGAGAAAAATGATATAGAAAAAATTACTATACTTTCTGATATTGGTAGTACGGTTCAATATATATTTAGCAAATTACTATACAATAATATTACATTTTCTTATGACAAGTAAAATTTACAATAAAGTATAATATCAATAGAAAAAATGTTGACAAATTCTTGTTATATCCAAGAATAAGTATATGTCGCGCGTATAGTAATTTTTTTAATATTCTTCAAAATATATTTCGAACACCAGACGGTATGGTAATTTATAATATAACTTTTTTCTCCGTGTACAAAATAACCATTATATAATATGGTGCCAAAATTATCAAAATATCATGTTTAATAAATTATTAATTAATAGTAATAACAACTAATTTAATATGAATTAATTTAGTGATAAGTTATGACATATATCTAATTGCATTTAAAACATGAATTAATAAATCATTGAATATTTTTACCTTCATTTAATATCTTAATCAACATAATTCGTTTTATAAAGATACATAAATAATTGCACTCACACGCTCTAATAACTTTAACAAATCTTAATATTCTTATTTGCTTATATGACGTCAAAAGAATAACAAAATTGGTTTTTAATAATTGCTTTGTTTAAAAAGATTTGCATTTGTATAATGTCGAATTTAGCTTTTTGAGTTATATGTAAAAACATGATTTAATTATTAAAAGGGGAACTTTAAAATTTAATCTTATTATTTTATATTGTATATAATATAACTGTGCCAAAACAATAATTATGCACGATGTTTGTCAACAAAGAAAAACTATGGTCCAAAGATTTTATCTTCCCTTTTTGAATCAACAATTTGTAATTAGTTGAAGCATTTACATAATATTCTGTCATGAAAATTGAAATAATTCCATTTAAAAATAATGAATATTATTCATGTAAAAATAAAAGTGTGTATATATATATATATAAACATGTAAACCGGTGCTTAATGGGACCCGCCACTTTGGGGCTCCCTAACTACGGCCCTGAAATTTTTGTTTTTTGTAGAAAATATGGCGGAGCACATCGGGCGGCCTTCGGCCACCCTCACAAAGGGATGCGGGGGGCTTCGCCCCACCAACCTTCCCCCCTTAAAAATCTAGACAAACCCAAAACGCGAGGTTCCTAGGGGCCCCAGCAGCGTGTTTATTGGTCCGTCCCATTAAGCACCACTTCGTATATGCAATGGTGCTTATCAGGACATTTTACTATGTTCCCAAGTTGCAAAGACCCATTATCCACCATTTTTCATATATATTTATTTATAAGAAATTTCTGCCATAAATTTTGACTTAGTTATACTCTCCCCCAGTGGGGAGGATTCATAAACACTACTTTTCATACTTATATATATATATATACATGCATTCCGTAATTTTGGAATTGTGGAACTGGTATATTAAACGTGGCCCAATAGTGCAAAATATATTCATATAAAGAAAATAACTCTTTTATACATAAAGAGTACGTTTCGATCATTAATTTGTGAACGTTATCTATACAAATTAAATTAAATAAAGTTGGTTAATATGATTTATAATATATAATACAATTTTCAGTTACAACTTATAATTAATATTCTAAAAGTTGCAAACGAATTTTATGTTTCAAACAATTAAACAAAAATCATAATTATTGAATATAATACAGACAGCAGGCATAACAATTTACTTCTAATATTAAATAACTTAGAAAAATAAAATATTTAATAATTTTTAAATATGACTAAATTTGAGTATTAAAAAACGTCTTATTTTAAGAACTCACTTAAAATTTTAATGTAGACACTGGTATCGTCAAGTAATATGTATCTATCAATAGGTTCATAGGTAAAACCTCAAAATTATCATTTTAAAGAATAATTTGCATTCCATGTCTTTAGGACTCAGACCACGCAGCTATAAAAATATCTTTTATATGGTACACTTTAATTCTTAGATCTGAAATGGTTTTTCAGAAATGCATATACATAAATAATTGGTCGATGTTATTTCGTTATTTATTGTTTTCAGGGATTTTTTAAAATTACGGCTTAAATTTACTTCCCTAGGGCCATTAATTCAAGTTATGCCACTACTAAAACTTTACGAGAAATACTAATTACCTCCCATATATCACACAGATATAAAAATGTCTTTGCTGTTTGCAAATAAGCTTTTGTCAACGAACGGAGGATTGAATTTCATCTCCGGACGTCGTATACCATTGTCCACGTGGGTTATGCATATTTGACTTGCCACTTTTTCTCTTTGCAACGACCGAGGACACGTTTTTGGGAGTATTGCCCTTTCTTCTATATTCGTTATCCGCGCACATGCCGATTGAATTATGAAGATATTTGGATAAATTATCAGTATCATTTGTAAATGCAATAAAATTTTGATAATAATTTAATATAAACGTTACTTTGTTATTTAATATTTAAATTACAGATGTCAAAGTTTATTCGTTGCTTTATAATTATTAAACACATATATCATAATACAATTGCTTTTATTGTAGATAATTTCAAAATGTTAATCATTTAATCAGATTATCATGACTATGACATACAAATTGGATTAAACTGTATTCACAATTGGTATATGGAATATTTCAATGAACTTAATATTTATAAATTAAATTAACTACCTTTAACCAACTGAAATAAGAAATGCATTTACAAACTAATGTTTTGGAAAAAAGTTAGTCCTTTAAAGTATTGTAATTAATTCATATAATTATTTGGCTTTTGTTCAAATTGTTAAACAATATATTATATAAATGCATATATCCATGTTATTGAAATAATGAAAATTACTGCCCTTATCTGTACGTGAGTAAATGAAGTTCACGTTTATTATTAAAACTTGTATTAATCAATTTCTGTCTTGTTAATCTAATAAAAAAACTGTCCGCGTTTGTTGAATCAACTGTATTTCAAAATTCATATACGTTGATAACATTTAGAATGTTGTAAGCTTTTTGTATTAATTCATTATAAATTTTTAAATGTCTTTATACAGAGAATATGTTAGATAAACAAATTATATGATATTGATTTATTAAAATGTGGAATAACGCGTAATATTTGTCTAATTAGATTGTAATCTTGAATGTTCGTGTTAAATGTATGAGCAAAACTGAAAAATTAAATTACATTCCTTTGCATTATTACTAGCGCTTGCAGAAATAAAGTTTTACATTAAAAAAAATAAAACTATTTACATTAAATTTATTATTTTAAAATAATTTAAATATTTATGATTGAAGTAAAACAATAAATTTTATATTTTATAATGTAAAAGATACTATAATACTGACACTTTAGCAGTGCAGCATTTAGTCTTAGCAAAAGTATTATTTTATAAGTATAATATATATAATATAACAAGGATAATATTTTTCTAAATAGCTGACAAATTGTGTAAAAATAACATACATATCTATATATTTTGTCTATAATAATACTTTTTAACTTCTTTCAAACTACATCATATAAAATATATTAATGTTTATGTTCTCATACATATACATACGTCTGTTAAACATAATTTCAAAATAAATGACAATAAAAATTAAAAATTTATTAAATAAAATGAATCTAAATAGATTAAGTAAAGCTCCTTTGTACTTTTTAAAACTACAATGGCATACTTGAGTAAACAATGATAACATATCATTTTATAATATAGAAATGTCACATAAATTTAAAATAAAAGCTATTTTCATATGTAAGAGGAATTTTTCACTGGTAATGTAAAATATGATATTTTACTCTACATCAGCATATATTAAATAAACAATTTAATACATTAAAAGATTATGATCTTATATTTTTAGAATTTGTCTTTTTTTATATATAATTATAATCGTTAGTTCATCTAAAATTTTGACGTACCTTTACTAGTAAAATACAATGAAACAACATATGAACCACCTACATAAACTATTCTTGCGTAGTTTTCAGCATTTTAGCAAATTTAAAAAAAATTACTTATAAGTTTTCTAGAAATTTCAAAGATAATTGAATTTTTTTTTAAATTAATCATATATTTCAATATATATATTTTTAGTACCTATTATTTTTTTATCTTTTTTATTTTACAGCATTACAATTTATGGAAAAATTACACAACTTATAATAAACCATTTCAATATTAGCATTTCACATAAAATATATAGCTTTGTAATATAATAGTAATAATAATTTACATACACGTATGTAAATTATAAAATATTAATGTATATTAAACACATTTTAAATCTAAAATGAAAAAAAATTAGTACCAAAAAATCGTTTATTATATTATTTTATATAATTCATACATCAGTTCTGATTAAAATATTTTTAAGTTTATTCTTACTGTTGTAAATTGAAACAAGCAATGTCGGTCTAATTATCACCAAATCCACTAAAAACCAGTTCAATTGCAGCTTGAACATTTCCATTAGTAAACTGAAGAGCCTGAATATTTATAGTATCGTCTATTAATCCCATTTCGTGCATTAGATTTAGTTGACTCTGTATATTTTGTGTCTGAGATTGTGGTGTCATGGGTGATACTGGAGTAACAGGAGTTACAGGTGCTCCCGTAGAATTGCCTGAATGTGAATCATACACTTGTTGCATTGCTTGTGAAAACATTTCTAAAGTTATTCTCGGGAAATTAGGAGTACGATTCGTTGATGATGAGGGTGCTATTCTAGAAGGGTTTGGCCTTGCACTAGCTAAGGCTGCAGCTAATTGTATACTAGTGATTGAATGCGCGAGTGGAGTCTGAACAGCACTAGGCTGCGGAGTTGTAGGTTCAGATGGTTGTGATGAATCCATACTTTCAATTTCATTGGTGTTATTTACATTCATCGGTATCCTGGGATCTACATTCATATAAGAGGATCCTGCAATAGGATCTGTAGATGGACTTTCTTCTAATTCTTCTTGCACAGCAGCAGCAATAAGATGTGCTACACGAATTAGTGCAGGATGATGTTCAGATGCTCTGAAATTAATATTTATTTTAATTATCATGTATATTAACTAAATTAAAAATAACAACTAAGTTGTTAATAAAAATTGAACTTATTGAAAATTGAATTATTATTATATAATAATAAGAAATAGTCCATTAATAGTCACTAAAGCACGATTCTATTATAATATATTATTTTTATGTGTATTATAAATTATAATACCAATATAATAGCCTTAATATAGTTAATCATTTTACAAATACATACATTATATTCATTATTTAAACTATTAGATATACAATTTATGCATTTACAAAAATAATTCAAATCCTTGATTTTAATATAAAAATATATTCAGTTCTAAAGAATATATACCTTTTAACTGTGTCATAATCTGTAAAATGCAGCATTAAAATTGGGTCATTTACTATTGCTACAGAAACGAGGTCAGTTTTAAGATCAGGTATAGCTTCCATTAAATTGTCATTAAAATCATCACGAGCACTAAAACGCTAGAAATTTAAAAAAATAGATATATATATTTATAATATCATAAGATATACAAAAAATATTTGCCCACAAAAAGCAAGAATTATTTTTGTGATATTAGAGAATATTGTTATATTTAAAGATGTTTTATTTATAATCTTCTTTATTATATTTGGTGATATTTTAACAATGTCTTTAATAATATATTACCTCAAATGCACTGCGTTTTGCTTCATTTTCATTTAAAGATGTAAAAATAAATGCTAATCTTATTATCGCAATATATGTGAGTGAATTAGAATTTGGTACATTTATACTTTCTTTTTTTGGCATTATATGAACTGTTACACCAGATTTTAATCCATAGGATTCTAATGACAATTCATCTTCCAATATACAACCGCAATAAGTCAATTCTGTAATGAAACATTATTTATCATTTAAATGTCTTTTAAATAATAATATATAATTTTAGAAATTAAATAAATTATATAAAATTAATAATAGATATAATAATATATTAAATAATTTTAATTATTAACCACACAAACAGTTCATAAATAGAATATTAACAAAATTTTTTTCTATAGAAAAAATTTTATAGAATATTAGAAAAATAAGAGCAATATATAGACAAAATTATGTTGTTGTTAAATTATGGTAGCAGGAATTTTTCTCTATAACCACTAATTTAGACAAAATGATTACTAATTTATATGTTATACATTTCTCACGAATTAAGTAATTACTATATTGATAACATACATATATAGAATATACTCACCATATTTATCTTGCTCAATGTTGATCTTTTTCGTAACCTCGATTCTTAGTTCTTGGACCTTATTTTTTAAATTCACATTGTTCAATTCATAAATTATTGGTTTATCCGGAAAAGTTAAATGACTATTTAATTTCAATGTTACGATCATCGTAACTTTAATTTATTTTATTCTAACAAAAATGCTTTATGTATGAAT
>JABFQC010001148.1:0-20817 GCA_022817085.1 Psilanteris sp. ZL-2020 | reverse complement strand
TTACTGAGTTTTACTGATTCAAATTTAGAGAGTATCTTTTCGTTAAGTTTAAATTAAGTTCAAAAATTTGCACAACAAAATTGTATGAATTGATTAAGAAAAACAAAGCTGTTATATTTTAGTAAACCGATTGTTAAATTATAATAAAAGGTTGTTATTATTTAATGAACAAACTACCGATTACTGACTAATTGCAAATAAAATACCAAAGTGACGAATTTTTTATTAAAATTGATATCTTATTCTTCTCTGAGTGTAACTTGTATTAAACAGATTAATATATATTATTATCATCCATCATTTTACGTATTCTAGTCGTTGGATTGTATGAAATGTAATTTATAATATAAAAAACACATACACACAGAAAGAAATAATCCTGCAAATTTTACCATAGTATATTGTAAACATGGGATAAAGGGAAAAAATGTAAACAAATATGATAAATTATTGTTAAAACTTCAATAAATGTGATAAAAAGTACCATACAATCTCGTAAAAATAATAATATTTTAAAGTATTTATTTTTTTTTTTTTCCTTTATCCGATGTTTACAATATTATCTGGTAAAGTATGCAGTATTATTTCTTTCAGTGCATAGTCATATTTCTCTGCCTAAATTCTACTTGATACTATATATGATATAATAATTTTAAAATATAAATATATATAATATATCAAAATTAGGATATACTTGGAAAATACCATAAAAATTACTATATCGTATAATAAATTTTTCTACACAATTTGAATAAATTATTAGGTGCATTGAAAAATTTACTTCTTTATATAGTAATTTATATTTGTATTTTCAAAAATACGCCACTTTGGATATATTTTATATATTAGTAAAATATTTAATATATATTTATGTCTTCTCTCTGCGAACATCTTACATACAAATTACATACAAAAATCCATTATTAGAAAATTTGAATGTGGTAATTCGTAATATTCAGAGATTTGTTTATAATAATAAATTAAATAAGATCTTCTAATTTCAATAATTTGACAGATATTCCTAAATATTAATGCTGAATAAATTCAATTCTATAGCTGAATATTATACCGAGTAAAAAATGCCATACAATACTATTATGTATCAACGAGAGTTTAATAGAGTTAAATTTAATAAAATTATTATACGTAAATTTATAAATTTAAAAAATAAATCGACCATCATTGTTACGTTCGAAACGTTTTGAAACGAAGAAAAGCAGCTCACGTGTTTTGCCATTTTTTCTTTTCTTCTTGCATTATAATTTTTTTCCTTTTTTTTTCATTTTTTTCTCTTTTATTTCTTTCTTTAAGCGATCCGCTCGAACGGGATATTGTGACTAGAAATGAATGCATACTACCGACCTAATTGCATTCTCATTGAAATGAAACATGTCTAAGCGACGCAAACGAACGTTTTGACGTTGTCGAGTATTATAATACTCCACAAAAAATGATAAAAATTTTTATTTGCACGATGAATTATTACCAAACTAAACTTGAACGGCATAATTCAACCACTCATAAACAATAATAAAATTAATTATGTAACATTTTTTTATAATAAAAATTATTATAATTTGGATAATAAGTTGTCATGAATTCAGAAAAGTCTTTTCCTTTAAAAAGAGATTTTGTGTATAATGAATCGATAGTTTTGTAAAACTTACCAAACAATGAACGTATTTACAATTTCATATATAAATATGAAAATAAAATGTATGTTATATTATATATTAATGTTATATAATATATAATATTATATATATTATACATATATAATACATAATTTGAGAAATTACGAAAAGGTTTAATAATAAATAATAAATTCAAATTTGGCGCCAATTTTCTTATATTAAAAAGTATAACAATTGTTTATTATAAATGAATATTTGACTTTTATATATAAAGTAATAACATTATTTAGGTGTAGAATACATATATCTATAACATATACACAAGTTGCACATAAATTAATATCAAATTAACTATTTATATGTAATTTAACATAATTATTATGTATATGTGCACGTGTTCGTATTGATAGATAATATGCATATATATATCATAATATATATAATTGCAACGTGCATTTCAATCTAATTTCTCCAATTTTTTAATCAGAAAATTTATATGATAATATATAAAAATTAATACAAATATATTAAAATTAAAAATAATAATAATATTAAAAACAAATTTATATTAATGAAATGTACCATAAAACATTTTTCTATGGGGACAAATAGCTATATAATTATATTACATGAATAATAATTATTGACATATTTTTAATATTACTAGTATATGATAGGTATATTATATGCTACGAGGGGTAGTTTACTTTATAATAATTTGTGTTCAGCTTATATAACAAATTTTTATGATTAAAAACATAAATTTCACCTCCGTCTCTTCATCACATTTTGAAAAACATTTTTATTGCACAGGCACTCTAAAGATACGTTTAAAAACGAAAATAAAAAAAAAAATAACGCGTAAAAACTGACATAATTGTGGTAAACAAAATGATGTTTAGTTTAGTTTTCGGTAATTAGCCTTATAACAAACGAATGAGAGGTGAAAGGTTACGCGAAGCAATTATTCGCAAATAATTTCGAAAGCGTAATTGCACCGAGGGATGCGTCGGAAGTTGTTAATATAAATCCTGCAGATGGCGAAATGGTGTCTAGTCGTATTCAAACGCATTCAGGCAATGATTACTTTTGGCGTAGTATATAATCGAATCTCTCAATTTAACCAGCAATCGCCTCTTTGAACCATTACAATGTTTGGTATTTAATATACGTCCAAATTTTCAAATTATAATTTAAAGAAAATGCTTTATATAATAAGAATTTAAATTCCCAAGTACCATTGTGCCAATTGTATTTTGATTTTACGAAAAATGTAAAGCCGTTGAAAAAAAAAAATTACTTTCAATATTAAATAGGCAAAATATTATATTAAATTAATTCGCATACAGACTGAGTAAAACGTATTAAATTTTATTTATAAAACTAATCGCCATAAATAAATTACATAATCGTGTGTTCTCAAAATAACCATTATATAATATATACAAAAATATTTATGTGCGCGCGAGTGACCGTATAACCAAACGACGTTAAAAAATCTCAGAAAACCTAATTACGGCGTTAAAATTCAAAACAACTTAAACATAACAAACAATGCTTCGCCGCGACGTAAACTTATCGATTAATGACATTGGAACCAATCGGTGTAAATGCGAATCATCTTCGTGTAATTAATCCGATTACGTAAACGCATAATGGACCATCGTCGTCGTCGGAAATATAAAGATATTTATAGACCGAATTATGTCAAACTTAGTCGAAACTGAATCGACGAAAATCGATTCGAATCGACACTGTTTCCGCGCGGAATGCTGCACACGGATTCGCAACAGTTTATTTTAACACATCAATAGAAATATCTATCAAGTCAAATTAACTTGATTAACACTTGGCAGTCGACGACTATCGCGACAAATAATTGCGCACCTGTTCGAGTCTTTATTACAGGTCGAATTGTTAAGTCAATTTGATTACATCTTCGAACTTACGTTCATATTTTTTTGTAACCATTGAATGCGGGATACATAGAAAATTTACTTAATTTATTTAGTCAAAATGAAACTATAAATAAATAAATAATTCAACGATAAATACGCAAAGAAATATTAAAAATTTGTTTATTTACTTTTTTTTTCGTATAAATATTAATTTTCGTTTGATGCACGGTTGCGTGGATAAAGAAATGAATTAATAATATTATATTTACAATAAAAGGCCACTATTTAATATAAATAAAACGTTGACCTTTGATTAACGAATTTTATTTATAAACAACCAAATTTGTTAAATATAAAAATAAAATAACCGATAAACTAATCAAACAAACAAGTCAATGTCATTAAAAAGAGCGCGATGCATTAGGTCGAAACAATAACTTGACCTTTAAATATAATAACATTTTCCATCTGCGTTCGGTTTGTTTATTTATTTAATTCATGTTTTTTTTACTTTTGACATTGCGTAACGCCGATGATACAAACCATTTTTTAAATCCGCCGTTTTGGCCGACTCGACTAAGTTCATTTAACTCATCACGACGCCTGCTTCGTGGAGGGGGGGAGGGGCGACAGTCCAAGATTGGCGCGTGAAAAAAATCCTAGACACTTTCGCGAGTACAATGCTCGCGACTAGAACGAAATAAAACGAAACGAAAAAAAAAGCATTCGAAGTGTAGCATTGCGCATGAAGATCCCGAAATAACTCGCCGACCCGTTTGCGCGTATTGTTAGTGGTATCCTAATGGAAGCAGCGGCGCGGGCACCTGCGGCATACTATTTTATCATCCACCCCAACCCGAAGGCAACGCCACGGCCGCTTGTCTCGCTCTGCACTTCCGAAATCATTAAAATATTCAAATATTATGACACCGCGCAATCACGGTCCCCACCATCGGCGGTTGCGTTTCGCTGCCATTTTATTGCGCGGGCTCTCTGAGTTACCGTTTTCGTGGCGTTTTAATTATCTTTTTTTGAACAAACGGTACCTTGTTTTTACCATCTTTAAAAGAAATAATTTTTTATTTAATAATGGTAGTTTTCGTTAAGTTTTAATTTTCGCGTTCATGAAAGCAGTATTTTTTTTGTCTTTTTTTTTACTATTTTTGAAGAACTTTGAGCATTCTTGAGCACTTTAAGCATTTTTTGAGTACTTGTTTGACAGTCATGAATAAATTATTATCATAAAGTCAAGTATAATTTTTGCGATATTTATAATTAAAGTGACTATAAAAAATTTTTGTATTAAATATGTTTATAAAATATATTAGTTATTTTTAATAATTTTTCAATAATTATTAAGAACGTATGTTACACGATTAAACTTACGATTCGCGTGAAAGAATGTTAATTCATTTTTTTTAGTCCATTCTGTTTACAATGACGATACTTACGTGACCTACCATCTTAGCACTTTCTAATGTTACTTTTAATATTTTATTACCAAAAATCTTAGCAGTCAAATCCTCTCAACTTTTTATTTTAAAATAATTACCTTAAAAGATAGGTCCTCCGTGACAGAGTTAATTTGGGTATATTTTTAACTAAATGGCCTCTGAAATTGTATCGTAATTTTTGCAAAATTCAAACTAATGATTAATACTGTTTAATTGCATATTCTATTTCAAATAGTTCTACTCATTTTGCATTTTTCGCAATACTAAGTTGATCGTTAATACAATTTATTGTATAAAAAAATGAATATTTGCCCTACCATTTACATTCACAGGCTCGTATCCATAAGCACTCAAAATAGGGTGCATCTTCGAAGAATTAAGCGAAAAAAAAATTATATATATATATATATGAGTTGGGGGCGTCGACCTTTCGGGCGCTTAAGTTACAGGTGTAAAACAATAAAAACATAACATGTCGTTATGTTATGTACAAATCTAACACAAATCACGTACGAGAATCACACGGGGTCCCGAAATCGTATTTACTGGCAGCGTCCTTAAATGCAACATTAAACAATTTACCTGAAAAAAAGAGATAAAATTCACCCCTGACCTCAAACTCGATGTTAGGCGAACTGACACGATACAAATATATATTCAATTATGGCGTGATATAAAAAAAATTGTTGACCATTCGATAAACTAGCACATTTTCACGATTAATTAAAAATTATTAAAAATGCGAAAATCGAAGGATTTAAACACTCCGCTATACCACTTCCATAAATCAACGGTATATGATCCAAAACTAATTCGAGAATACAAATTATAAGTTTTTATAATCATAATTATAATTAAATTATAAGAATACGCGCAATATACGTTTTCTATGTATTTATATTTTTTTATTTTTGTTATTCATTCATAAAATACAATTTTCTTCAAAATTTCCAAAATTCTCGGAATTGGATCAAATTCCTTTCGTTTTCACTGAACCTCGCGGCGCCCTGCACTAGACACCCCTGAACAATCATTCGAGCACTAGCGACATCTGATCGCGACTTGCGTTTGTCATTTAATCGCAGTCCGCAAAGTCGCGCCTTGTATTCCGAGCAATTGCTTTCGTTTTTCCAGCGAACGTAGGAGCCAAAAGTTACCAGAAAATTGGCGACAATATTTTGCAGCAGTTACAAATGCGCGGCAATTCGCTCGAATCACTGCGACAGCTACCGTGATTTGTATTCCGCTTGTACCGAAGTAAAATCGTCGACTCTCGTAAAGTAAACATTTATATCTTGTGATTAGCTCGTATACACGAATTATCTAACATACCGGTATATTTGCACGTGTATATTTTATAAATATTGAAACAATTTATACAGAAATGCGTGCGTACGCGTGTGTATGTGTGTGTGTGTGTTACGTGTACGTTAAACAGTTACATTACATTAGTCAAATGTCAGAAGAAAGTCTTGCGCTAAGAATTTTTTGCGGCAACGAATTGAATTGTAAAATCCAAAGTGAATCGGTTTTTTGTTTATAAAATAACTTGCAAAAGAATTAACAATACTCTGATTCAGTTGCAACAATTTAAATTTTAAATCTAAAAATGCAATGTTGGTACGCCATTATCAGCAAATTTAATCAAAATTATTGTAACGTTTGGTAGTTGGCAATACTGTCAATGATAATTGCAATTTTATTTTTATTTCATTTGTTGGCACTATATAAATAAAAGCGCGACGTTTAAGTCGTGACATTACTCCGAATAAAAATAATCGGTACAATTTACGCGCCTGCACGTTACATTAGAAAATTGCTAAAAACTAATAATTAGTCCCGAGTGTCGTAAGGATTGCCAATTACGTAAACCAAACAGATGCCGTGTTTATACGAATTTCTTGGTATTCGCTTTTCCTTATTCACCGCACATTACGTATCACTCAAGTCTAATCCAAAAAATTCAGTGGTTTTCATTTTCGAGTTTGCGCAATTTTTCTCATTCAGCGTCAGTGTCAATAAATTAAAACGCGCTTCTAAATTCCGCCATCTTCGATAAATTTGAAACAAAACGGTCATTCGGAGTTTATTTATGCGTAACATTCCGCCGAGTGCAATGAATACAAACAAGTGTCAACAATTGTGAATTGTAATAAGCCGCGCATAAATTATGTCCCGCGTTTTTCAGTAACGAGGATCGACGAATAGACGTCGTGTCAGCACATGTCGATCATCCAGTCATTTATACTCGCCGATCACGACCGATGTCATATCGAACTGTTTTACGAGAGAAATGCGCGGCGGTCATTTATTTTGACACATTATACGTGAGAAGACGGATAAATAAATACGAAGAAACGAACAATGATCGCAAAGCACTTTCTACGTAAAACAATGTAGATTAAAAGTGCAGAGAAAAAAAATAAAAAAATCCGTATAAATAGCTAAACTTCAAATTAAATTCCATTCGTCGTAATTGAACACGAAAATAAGATCAAAAGTTGAATTCAATTTGTGTAAATTGAAAATTAACATTCTCAAGGTCAAACGATAAACAAAACAACACCAACCGAAACGAATAAGAAACGATGTCGGACTGAAATAAAACAACGTAAAAAGAATCATCGCAAATGCATGGATATAATAAAATAAAACAAATCATAAAGTCAAAAGTCGTCGCGCGACCGGTGAAAAGTTCGCGAAAACTAACCGCGCGTGAATGAAATTGACACGACCGGCCGCGCGGGATAAACAAATATGTCGACGGGTGTAATATTCACGTCAAACGGAAGCGAAGGTTATCCCGATTAGAGAGACCAAAAAGGATAAAAAAACCCGGGAGTTTCTTCGGGCGTCCTTTGTTTACGACTCTTCGCCGAAATTTGAGAATCGCATTATTAAGCGGGTTCAAGACGGTTCGTTTAATAAACATCGTTTTCATAATCCCGAGGTCGACGTTATGCGAACGACGAGAGCTGAACTAAAATAAAGTAAAAAAGATCACGCGAGATAGAGAGAGACAAATAAGGAGAAAAAAAGAAAAAAAATTTCATTCACACTCGTCTTTGTAATTGGCCGGTCTTTGAGGTAGTCGCGCGGCGAAGGCATCGGCAAACGGTATCGATTGATTTCCAAATATTTCAAGACCGAGTCTTTTTTTTCTCCTTTCATCCGGCGCGTTTCTCGTTTCAAATTATGCGCGTCCGTGAAAGCGAACGAGTACACAATTAAATAGGTGTGGAAGCAGCTTACCTTTTCATTCAAAAATTTCGATTTACTTTATCGTTCGTAAAGACGCGCGTGCGTTGAAAACATCGCCGGCAAAATAGGTCAAATGCACTTACCTGTTATTTATTTCCTGCCTTCGACAATTTGTTTCAACTTGCGTGTTTACAAATACGCATTTTTACAGTCAAGCGCTTTGCGCACGATCATACGGGCGCGCGCTCGTATAAACGCGCATTCAAAAGCATAAACAAACATGCGAGCGACAATGGAAACGTCAACAATCATTCGGCCGAACGCCGACGATTCGTTCGGTTTCGTCGTAACGATCGAAAAATTGGCGCCGGGGTAATGTGTCACGTGGTTCATTGACATTCGTCCAATGCCAGATGACCGGCGGTTTGACGGGTTAAGCGTCAATCGCGGCCGACAAAGTCGCGACTCAATTGACGCGGCCGAAACATTGCGTTTCGTGGCCGAAATAATTCGACCGCGAATCGACGTCGCCCGACGGGCTTCGCAGAAAGCGATCGCAATTGGCGGGCGCCGCGCGTCGGACGTTTCGACGTTACGGGACGCGCGGTCGATCGTCGCGTCAAACAACTGTCAGTTGCGTCGAACAATGTAAACAAAAAGCGCGCCGGCTGAGCGCGACCACGAATCGAAAGCGGACGTTCGATTGTTGTTATTTCGGACCGCGCCAATGTCGTCGATTTCGAAATGACATTTAGACCGCGGCGCCGACCATGTTGCATAACAAATGAAGCGCACAAAACGTGACCTTGTACCCGAAATGAAGGAGAAAGAGCAAAAAAAACACAAATAAGTGTCAATTCCGAAAACGTCGGAAACAAAGAACGGCAACAGAAAGAACGAGAAAAGTCGATTGTTCGGTGTGAATTTCTTCCCCGCGTCTAACATCAAGTTATTCCTGATGAATAATACCGAAAAAAAGAACACTGCGACGTGAAAAAAGACGGGAAGAAAAATAAAAGGAAAAGAAAGCCGAGCCGAAAACAAAAGAGAAGCGCGAGCGCGAAAAATGTAAATACCGGTCGAAACAAAAGGATAATAACGACGGGTAAACAATCGGTGTGAAAAAGAGCCGCGAATGTTTATTTATCGGCCGTCATAAACAAGCGCGTTACATAACGCGCACGCCGCGGTTCGAATCCGCGGACCCGGTCGGTCGGCCGAAAAGCGAACGAGAGGCGGGGGAGGGAGCGTGGTCGGGTGTCGCGCGGGTTGTCGGGCGAGTCGGGGTATCGGCGGAAACGCGCGAAAAACGCGCGTCGCAAATTGGCGAAAACGCGGCGCGCTTTGAAAGCGAAATGACAGTCGGTCCGTGCCGTTGGTCGTGTGGACCCTGTCGATTCGCGGGACAAGCCCGCGTCTCGGCACCACGTGCCGTGGTACGCGGCGTCCGTTTGACGAGCGCCGAGTTGCGATCCGCGTCCGCGGGATCGAACTGCGCGAGCGAGCGAGCGAGCCGCCGGGCTCACGTCGCCGAATACTCACCGAGTCGGTGATCCATCGCTGCTGGCACGTCGGCCGTAATTTCGGCGGCGTTGTTTACGACGCGCGGCTAGCCGCGGATCTGTCAAAAAGCGCGCAAACCGCGTTCCCTCTGCTGCGTGTGTCTCGCTGCGCCGTCGGCACGGGATCCTGCAGCTCGCCGGCGGCGTGACTCGGCGCGAACCAACTCGTCTCGGGGGACGCGCCAATTCGCGGACTTTGGCTTCGGTCGCTCGAGTGACAGAGTTTTTGCGAAAAACGCGCGCGCGCGTGTGTAACCGGTGACGGATTCACACGAGTTCTGGGCGCCCGCTTGACAGATGCGTCGCTCGGCGCGGGAAAGCCGCCGCGCGCGCCATCTCGTCGCGCGCCCGCAAAATCGCTCGCCGGCTTTTGTTTTATCGCGGCGGCCGACTTCTTTTATTATTCTTTGTCCGCATTGCGTTGGCTTTGCGTTTCGCGCTTTGCTTTGTCCGTCCGTGCGCGTTTCGGGTTTCGGGTCGTCGCAACGCGCGCCCCACGGCCGAACGAGGTTAGACGCAGTCACGCCGGCGGACGAATATGTCGGACGACGGCTTTGACAGATCGCCGCGCGAAAAATCAGCCGTCCGTTTGGGGCCGCGCGCCGTGACAGTTCGCCCGGCGGGGTTGGCCGCGCTTCGGCCGATCGCATGAACGGCGACGGGCATTTATGCGACGCGGCAATCGAAAGCGACGGAATTGATTCGCGACGCGAACGAATCGATGCGTTTCGTGCGCCGACCGGCCAACGTGCAATGACGCGCGCAAAAACGGTATTATAATAATCTGCCGTCGCGAGCATTTGAATGAGCGCTTCGAATCGGCGCGAATTACGTAAGCCTCGGAATCGATCGAAACGCCGGACAAATTGAAAGTCCGCGCGTCGCGAATGCATCGCTGATGCAAAACGCACAATTCGACCGAGCTCAGCAGAAATATGGATCGACAATTTTACACGCGGGTCGGATCTTTTCCGAGCGCGATAAGCGCGTCAAACATAGATAAACAATCTCGTGAATGTATGCGCATATGAATTTGTGTTCCATAGATAGCGGAAATAACGAAACCCGTTCGTACATCGGATACGCGATTTGCGAGGTTTGTCGAAAACGTTTTTATTCGTTTCGTTGTTGCTTTTCGAATTGCTTCGCGCAAACCGTCGTTCGATTTCGCGAATCAGTCGTTCCTCGGCATTTCGTCGCATTCCGGTGTATCTTCGTTCGGTTTAATATGCTATCGCTACATAATCGTGCTGAAAAAATTAATCCATTTACTGGGTCGGACGTTTCCGAGACGACATTGCTGACCACGTGTTAAACGCCACCGGCAATATCTTCGATAACGCTGTCACTTTGGCGTGCGCGGTTGCCAATTTTCCTCGACTTTCATTTTCCAGAAGCTCGTTCTCTTTAACAAATAAAAACCACGTGGCCCGCCGCGTTATATTTTTCGTTACATTTATTCGGCAACCATAATATTTCGACGGCGAAATATTTAATTCGAACAACTTCACTTTCGCTAATGTTCAATTGTATTATACATTATTTTCATTAATAAACGATGATACTTTCGATTGACCAAGTTTGTCAACCATTTGTTTACATTCAATTGTTTACATTTCGGTCATTTTCATTGTCGCGACCCGACGCTTCGAAGTAATTGTTGCGTATTTCGAGTCCGAATTATTCAAAAAGTTGAAACTTAAATTTTGTTTATTATTTGTTTTCATTTGAATTGCAAATTAAACCTCGATA
Organism: Psilanteris sp. ZL-2020; assembly: GCA_022817085.1. Classification (NCBI taxonomy): domain Eukaryota; kingdom Metazoa; phylum Arthropoda; class Insecta; order Hymenoptera; family Scelionidae; genus Psilanteris; species Psilanteris sp. ZL-2020. Next base: position 9,316 of record JABFQC010001148.1, on the reverse strand, counting down.
AACAACCGACGTTCGTGTATTGTTATAAATAGTACATAAGTGTCTTAATCATTATGTAATATATATATATATTTATAGGCAAATTAAAATTAGCTTTTCTATTAAATAAAAACAAAATTCGTGTAACGTATGAATGAACTAGAATCGCCTAGTGTATTAAACGTTCTTTTTTGTCGAACATAATCAACGTTAACTGCGCGCGCAAAAAAAAATCCCATTGAAATTTGTGTTCCCTCGGAACCGAATTATCATAAATAACCAAAACGTTCACCTTTACGAACGTTTATCTATTAGAATCATGCGCAGCCTTATAAAATCACCTTGAATAAATACGTCATTTTATTATTAGATTCTATATATAACATAATAGTACGAATTGTACGAAGATAATTTGTTGAAACAATACGATCCGATGATTGATACAAATTTAGTCCGCGTAAATAACGCGATCGAACGCGCGTTTGAAATTGTACTTGATATATATATATATATATATAAAACGTAACGACTTAATGGATAAAACAAACACTTCGGCAGTCGCGCGAGGAAAGAAAACACGCGCCTTTTTCGGTTCAGCTTGACACCGAGCGCACTTTATTAATGACATAACATCGGTAATTTGCATTCGCGTGATACACAGGGCAATTATAAACGCTTTTATTATACAATTTCGGCGCGAATTAATTAGCCGATTACAATTTAAACGCCGGTAATTGAAAGTTAATTACAATAATAATGCAGATTAATGTGGCGCGCAAGTTGAAGGTTAAGTAAACAAGCAACAATTACGAGATAATCGGCGGATTGGGTTTATACGAATTCAAATCACCATTATAATTCGCGACGATTATTCCGAGCGCGTTGAAACGAAATTGAATTTAAACAAAATTCATACGATATTGACATTCGCTGTGTGATTATTTTCGGGCACAAAGTTATTAAATCTAGTCGAACATTGTTCAATATTGTTATGTTTCTTAAATACGAGATGCGGGTTGGAGGTGTGATCGGCATTGTTGCGTGTTTGTTTATGTTATGAAAACATGAGATACCCTTTATTATTTGTTATTGTTACTCAATTTATAATTATTTAGTACACAGAAAGAACTCTAAACATTTTCGGTCGACAAGTTGAATGCAATTTTTGGAACATAAAAATTGACTAAAATAGCATTGTCGACTAACAAAAATCATATGATTGTGTTACTGAAACCGAAAACATATTCAGTTTAGAAAATTGTAACTGTTTGTCATTTCTTGTTTAATTAAATTATGCAAATATTGGTAGTCCCTTACACTACCTAAGTCGCAAGTCGATCAGTTTCGTTTTCAGTAAAACTCCACCCGTTTGACATCTGTGTATGTATCAAAAATATGTAATTCAAACCTATGAAAAAGGGGCGGAGTTTCGCTAAATTGGTAAATTAAAACTCAGTGATTTTCGGTAGGTTTGAAACTACAAAAATTGCATGTGTGTGTTACCAACAAAGCAAGCTTGGTCATACACTTTTTGTAGTTATACTCAATGCCAATTGCGGAAATTAACTTTTACAAATTTATATACAAATTTTTACTTTGTTCGGTAAATTTCTTTTATGCAAATTTCGTCAGCGATTTAACTGCGATTATTGTTACAAAATTCTAATATTTAATATGTATATATAGAATACAATAGAATAAATATTAGTAATATACATATAGTTCATTTTTGTGTACTCTTGCACTTGTTTCACCCTCAACCTGATTATGCACTGACATGACGGACGATGTGTCAAATCTGGATTTAAGCGGAGATATATCATAGTTGCAATTATAACGTAAACAGTAAATATTTACAGTGATGCAACATCCGGTAAGCGTTATTTTCACAACTTCATCCGTTATCGGCGAAGATGCTTCAAAAGTGATCCAATTTAATAATCATTGATCGCGTATTGCGTATAAATAGGGTATTTATTTATTCCATTGGGTTTGGAAAATGACATTAAATTTGAGTATTTATCTGTTGATTAATTCCTTGATTCGATAACAATGACTTATGTATATCAATAACTTTATGTTTCAATTTATTTTTCATTGCCCGAGTATTTGCTCAAGATTGTATAATTAAAAACATTTTTCAACAACTGAAGTAACTACGAACTTTTTTTCAATTTAAACAATTCTTAACGTCGTTTAAAACATTTTCTTTATTACTTTTAATTGCACGATGTTAATGAAATTATTTCAATTATTTATTTATTTGTATTAATTATTTTATTTAAATCAAAATACAAATATTATGTATGCAACTTTACATTGCCATAAAAGGTTTGAACTTGTAACATTTTGACCGACATCTGGAGCCGCCAATACCAAAATGCCCTACTGAGGAGCGTGAAACGAAACGTTAGTTTCATTTAAGTATTTACCCATTCTTCGTTAAAGTTAAAATAGATTAAAGGTATAATTTTTTCACAGTCATTATACATCTATAATCAATGTCCACGTTACTTGATGTACACAAACCACGTGTTTTATAGTCGATGAATACATATTAATTGTTTTGAAGAAATTTTTTTTATTTTGAGAATTTTTTTTTTTCAAGGTCATCATTGTGTTCGATATAAGACGATATAAAACTACATTGTAAGGTACAGTTCTATTTGTTATTTGACGTGACATTCTCTTTCATAACTTCATTATAATTCCTTGTTCGTTTTGAAATAAAATAATGTTTATATGTTTGCATGTTTTTTTCAATATTTCTAATGAATTCTTTTGTTTTGTACGTTATTGTGATTTTATTGTTAGCGTTGTCATTTAATTACGATGATACTTCTTTACAAGTCAATTAATTGCATTTGTATGGTAAAATATTATATTAGCTGTGTCTAACACATACGTATTAATATGTAAATGTAAAATGTTGCTGAATTGAGGAATGTTTAGAATCAGGTTGGTAACGTTAATTTCGTTTAGTTGCAAACAAGTTTTTAAGTGAAAATGCAACACGATGCGGTTCAATCCGGTTGCAACTGTCAACGATGTGCAGAGCATTAGGCCTGTCGACTACTGTGTCATAGAGAGTATTTACTGGATATGTATGAAAGTGCGAAATCATTCTCATTGGTAATTGCTTTTGCATCGCACGTGCGTGTGTTGATGAATTTGAATTTCGGAGGCTTTAAACATCTTACATATATTAATCGATGGGATATAAATTATTTTATTTATAGACAAAGTAGTAACAAAAATAAACCAGTAAAGTAAATGAATATACATAAAAATATTTATAAGTTCATATAACAAAATATATCTGTAGAGAAGATGGATATCTTATTGAAGAGAGAATAGTAAGATACAGATAGGAGAAGTAACAATTAAAATTTCTATATAATGTTATTTGTTTTTATTAGGTTATCAGACAAATTTTTTTTTTCGAATTCTTGACATGTATAAATCTTAAAGTATCCGCAGTCGGTAAAGTAGAATGTTCATTGCTTATCATATCGTATAAAAATTGATTGTAAAAGATTGCGCTAAAACAATTATGACAGTATGTAGTAGGGTAGGGATAAGGATTTATTTCTAATATAAGTATAAGTAAAATAAAAAATAAAGTTATTAATATTTATGTATTCTGAATTATGTAATTATTATTACTTATTATGATTTATATATATTATGAATGTAGTATAAATATATTAATATTTAATGAACTACATTTGTTCTATATAAATGATGTAAATTACTAATGAACAGCTAGTCTTTTATTCAATTTAATACTATATAAAAAATATAAAAAAATAATTATTATGTTTTTTCTATAAAACTTTTAATTTATAATTATTTATTTAGCTATTTGTCCCTTATCGCTTAAAGAAAGTAAATATGTTTTTTATTAATAAAGGATGGACAATGTTACTCTGCTTTGGTAACTGTTTCTAATATTTTAATAAAAACTATTCTTAATTTCCGATAATGAAACATGTGCATGCTATGGATGTGTTCTAGCGTTTATACGTAGTTTATGCATCTTTGTCAAATTTACTTTAATATATATTTTCATCTTTTACTAACACAGTAATTGCAGTACTTAAAGTATATTCTAGAACGTATGATATACATAATACACAAAAATATATGTGAAAAATGTCGATTTTCAAAAATTTATTCAATATTTTTCAGATGTTTTAAAAAATTCTTTTGAGAAATTTTCTGTTCTTTTTTCAGGTAATCAGTAATTTTCATAGAAACATGTTTAAAAGCTAACTAATTCGTGCAGCTTCTATTTCAGCATTCCTATTATCGGTTTAATAAAATATAAAACATTTTTCTGATTGATTTGTATGTTTTTTTTGTGTTGTATATATTATAATTTTAATAACAATAATTGTTTTAGTAATTAAAATGAAATAATTATTATTAATTGGAGAACTAACTTATATTCATATAAACATAATACACATCTTTTTATGGATAAAATCTGTAATATCTATGCAAAGACAACAATAATTTACTTATTATTTGAATTATGTATAATTATTTTTCTTTTTTACAATTCCACCTACAGAATTAGATTTTACATAAATTTACAAGATTTTTACAAAAAGTTTTAACATATAGTTTCTTTATGCACTATTATTATTAAAATGACTGTATTTTATAACGAAATATCAAATTAAAAAGAATCGTATTTTATTTATTATGAATAACATAATAATAATAATAATAATATAATATATATACATGTTCTTTTAACACCACTTAACATATTTTCTAAGTGATTTAGTTGAAGGATATCCAACACCATTATCTTGATACTCACTATACAGATGACTATCAGTAAACAAAAAACTGTAAAACCGTCGTAATTTAATTTAATTTAATCTGTCTGATTAAAGCAACGAGTGTGTATCTAAGATTACAAATATTATGTAAATAATTATTATATTCATCTCGATCGTTATCATACATATATAGTATATTCAAGATACTACTATTTTAATATCATTTATGAAAGTTATTAATTAATGTTATAACAATTACAATATATAATAATTCACAATTTACGTCATTTAAAAATCGTTATAAATCAACTATTTAAATGTACAAAAAATGTAAAAATAATATTAAATAAGTTTTTATTACTAAATATTTATATATAATACTTATATTTTTACTAATAAGGAATAGATGATGCATTTTGTACCAGAGTGTCCTTTAATAATAAAAAATATTGATTCTTTTCAAAAATGTCAAAAACATTTGTAGTGTTCTAACATATTAATCATACTAATTATGTCATCGAAAAAATTCTATGAGCAGTTGTACAAAGGACTAAATAGTCCTTATCTTGTAACATGTCTCGTAAACACATAGCTGCATTCATTTTCTTAATACTTATATATTAAATATGTTTAATTTTAAATTTTAATTTGTAACAATTTAGACAAATAGCAAAACTGATTCCCCACTTTTACTTTAAATAAAATGTACGTTAATGTATTAAAGTGAATCTTTTTAATAATTGTGTTTTTTATTTTTTGATAAGCTTTCTAATTAGCATATTTTTAATATACAGTAACATACATTTTTAATATAAATCTTATATTAGTAGAACAATGTATTCTTATTTAACTTAAAAACAAACAAATTTTATTTTCCATTATCACGGAAATTACAGAATCAAATGTTTATCAAGTGTAGAAACAAAAAGTTAAATAAGGTTTATTTATTTTGGTGTTTGTATTTTTTGTCATATAATTGTTAAATAAATAAATACATTCAATTAATTTAATAAAGTTTTTAAGTAAATGCAATAAAAAGCATATTAATTTAAAATTAAAGAAAAATGCTTATAATTCTTATTTTATATTTAATTAAATTATTACAAACTTCGCATATATGTACATATTTACATAGATTATAGAAGATAATGTAAATTTCATTTTTTTGAATACTCAACACATCTAGAAGGATCTGTAGGATAATATTCTTGACATTTTGTCATTAGTCTTTTTAACGCTTGGATATATTTTCTTTGAGTTTCATCATTCATAACATGAGCAACGTTTTTAGAGAAAATTTTTTCTCTACCAGTACGTGCATGAATACCCACCATGGTTACACCAATAGGCCATGGTGAATTTCCTATCGCCATTTGCAAGTAAGCATCACTTGCCTGAAATAACAAATAATAATTAAATTTTTGTTTAAATTATTCATTAATAATAATATTTCAGTTAATTACTTATATATTGACTATAATATAAACATAAATTTAGCATTAATACATAATTTTAGATAATTACCAAAATATAATTTCTTTCTAGTAAATGTTTTACAATTTCAGTTAAACTGTCAGTGATATCTTCTGGCAGGGATTTGTTTTTTAGTTTTCTCAATAATGGTTTTAAATATTCTCTTGTTTGTGCATATGTTGCACTGGCCATTTTGCCTCTTGTACTAATTTTCTCAGCATTATTTCGACCATTTAGTTCGTTTCCCCATAATTTTACCAGGAACTGAATTAATAATTCTATCACTCCCATGTCATACTCTCTATCTCCCTTATTTAATTTCTCGGCCATTTTTTGAATATCTTCGTACGTTACACCTTCATCAGGAACTGTAACATCACCTTTTATATTTTTCTGTTCAGGTTTGGATGATGCTAATATTTCATTAACATAAGCTTCATCCACTTGATCCATAGCTTTTTGAAAGTCGTTTCTTAAACCCTAAATAAAATAATTACATACATTTTTATTATTTAGCTTATTTATTTGAAATTAGTGTAAAAATATTGATGTAAATATTTGAAGAAAAATCTATATATTTGAAAAACTATATGCAATTTTTGTTGATAAATAATATGTATAAAGTGCCTAATGTGTTAATAATAATTTTAGTTAAAAGAATAATGATCAAATGATGATAATTAAAATATAAATTTATTAATTAACCTTATTAATTTCAGGTTCCAAAATTTCAAGTTTTCTTAATCTTTTAAAAGAATCCACTTCTGATTCTCCAAACAACATCATAGGCTCTGAACGATCACGTAATCTTCGAATAACTTCTGGCCGTGGTAATGCATGATGTTCTGAACCTTCATTCTTCAGTTGATTATCAGAATCATTGTTTTTAATTTCGTTAATAGGATCTGCTTTGTTATTAACATTATTAGAAGATGCTGCAGATGGTGATAACAAATCTCCACGTCTAAAATACTTTCTGGTAGAAGTCTGAAATAATAATTATGAAATTTTATTTATTTATATGTAATAACAATTTTTAATATTTTTACATAGAAATCAATGTGATTAAATAGTATAAAATTATTTTCAAATTAATTTTTGTAATTAAATTGAAAAATTAAGTTTCTTTAATAAATGTATATTGTGTAATATAATAAATGGATTTTAATATTGATTTTTCCAAATGTTTTTATAATCTTAATATTAAAAGATTTATATAATCAAAGATATTTCTTTTTATGTTAATGGAATTATTATATTTTTGAATTAACATTGAAAACGCATTCATTAAAACTAATAATACTATGTTTTAAAATAATGTTATTCATGAAAGTGTTAATTATTTATTAAATATAAAATATATCTCTTACATAAGTTATGACAACAAACTTTTGTACAATTTTGCTGTTAAAACTATTGTTGTTAATATAGTTTTGTAATTAAATGGGTATAATAACCAATATATATAAGCCTACTTGGGGCTTACTTATATTATGAAATTATGGTAATTATATAGCAAGAATTAACACACTATAAAAATTTTATACACTACAACAATTATAGTCTTATTAATTTAAATGTATTATGTTAATAAAAAAATTAATTATAAAATTTACTTATAAAATATAATATATTAATTTTATTAATCTTACCACTAGATTTTTTTCTTCCAGTAATTTTCTTTTTTTCATTATTTCTTCCTTTAAAATATCCATTTTGACAAGTATGCAGTTGTACTGTTTGTTTGTTGTTCTTTTATATAAGGTTAACAAGTTTGCAAGACGTACACATGCAAATGTTACTAAATGCGTGTACCAGAGTCGTCTTTAGGCTATTGTTAATTTCACCTTAAAACTCCAAATACTAAAATTTGTAATGGTTTATGGTCAACGAAGAACTGATCAATGATAACTGATAAAAATTCAAAACTGATAACGAACGTTAAGAAAGAATACGATATTATAAAGTACAAAGCAAGAAACAATAAAAATGTACGTAATAACCTTTATCCAATTCTCCACTCCATAGCCATGCAACTTGACAGCACTCACGCGCAAGCCCGCAAGGTCTTGTTGTGACTTGTTGGACTTGAAAAATTGGAGAAATGTTGCCAGTTTATTCTACCACAGTTGCATACCCTCGTGGCCTCGCTGTGTGTTCGTTTATTAACTCAGCTCGAACGACTCAGCGAACCTTGACGTCATCCGTGACGTCACAAGCAGTGGTACTCAAAATACTCAAATAAGCTATTTAGTGATTTGCGAATGCACGGCCTTACCTGCGAATTGTTGTTTTCACGAATGAATCATTTAGAAATTGTAGCAACAATGAAACATAATATAAACAAAACAATTTTGCCAAAAAAAAAACACAATTCTGAAATGTAATAAACAGTGAAAGTGACAGCTTACTCACTAAATTACTTGTATCACAATTGGGATCGTTGTTTCTGTTATATTATTTACTTATTTATTTTCTTTATCATCTTATTAACTGATATTAATTAAATATTAGCACATATAATTAACTATATTACTCTATAACTCTATATAACTATATAACTCCGTTGATATAGACTTAAAGAACTTCTATAACTTCCTTAAGGGGGTTCTCCAAGGCTGCGTTCCAGAATTTACTTTAAGTACTAGAATTACTGCTGCAGTTAAAGATGGAAATATATATTACAGTAAGTGTGATAAAGATGTGTAATTATTTGCAGTACTTCAAGTAAATACTGGAACGCTCCCCAAGTCTATTGGAACGGTGTTAGCGTTTTCCATTATAATAATGTATAATGAATTATAAATTACTTGTAAATAATTCATACCATTTTTGACTATGGGAGATGAATTTTAACTAAAAACATTTACGATTCAAGTAAAATTGTTGATGTGGCAAAACAAGTCGTATTTTTGCCACCTCGCAAACGGCTTGGGTTACCACTTCAACATTTAAATACAAATCTTCACTTTTGTTAAGAAATAACATTCTTCTAAAATAAGAAAATGTCCTGAATGAATATCACATATTATTTATTATAATTAACAAAAATATATCAAAATCTGCAATTT
>JABFQC010001147.1:0-20818 GCA_022817085.1 Psilanteris sp. ZL-2020 | reverse complement strand
AATTAAAACCTATCAATAGTGTTGTCAACCTTTAACCTTAAATTGTCTTATTTAACAACTTTATTGTCAACGTATGACAATCAGATAACTTGTTCGTATATTAATACTTTTGGCGACTAAGTTAGTCAAAGATTGACTAAATGTGACAAACATTTTTTTCTGTGTACTTCAACTTCAGTAGCAAAACATCTGAATTAAAATTAAAACGATACCGAATCAAAAAATCTACAACACGCAAACACTTGACTGCAAGTTTGATTAATTGCTTCGACACTAAAATATTTCGCTAATTATCTAATCAGTTTGCCTCGTCCTCGACCATTATCATAACGAAAATCAATATTTGCGCGGTGCTCTTTGTGCGCAATTTGTAACTGTCTGATGACACTGATAAATGAGGAACGATGCGTGTCTATTCGAAATGTTGCTTTTTTGTCGAAGAAATCGATAAAGTCGGCTCGCAAAAATGAAAGTGATGCGAAATCGTAGACCTTACATGCGCTCATATCTCCATTGACGGCGCCCATCTCTTATTTAGGCACGCGCTCCTTTGGGATGCCGGTTATACTTTATTCGAACGACCGGCGAGATGATCGAGGCTCACTCCGCTATTTTCGGACTTTATCTACGTTAATTAGGAACTCTCATCTGCGCGCCGCCTCTTCATCTTCGACCGTTTATCTCGTTTTTCCACCTATCGAAACGACCTCTGCGATAAGTCTTTACGTGAGTTCGTCTTCTGCGACAAAAATTCATTTTTAATTTGAGGATAAAGAATCTTCTTGGCATATCTTTTCTTTCAAGTCGGTGGATTTTTTTTCAAATCGACTAAGGATAATGGAGAGCGTATTTAAAACGAGATAAATTAGGGATATCGGGGCATTAAATGGAATAAATTGGGAGAATTCATAATAAAAGATATTGCAGTTTCTAGTGAAAGTTGTTTTGTAATTATGCGCTTTAATCAAGAATACATTTTTTTGTCGGAAAAAAAAATTTTAACTGAAAAGTATAATCATTGTTTTACAACTATTTTTTATAACCTGAAAGAGATCTAAATAAAAGTTTAATGTATATATTCATACTTAAATCATTATTTAAAATAACCAAACCTAATTTTGCTTAAAATTTTGTAAAAATTCTGATTATGGAAAATTGTGTTTTCTTTCTTGTTAGTTGTGCATTTATGTTCTTCCCAAAAATCAATTTTGTGATTAATTAAAGTACATTTTATTGTCAACCGAAGTACGAAATACTGTCAAGCAGAAGTTATACGTTTGAAATTTGCTAATCGAATTATATCTTGAAAAACTGAACACTTGGTTGGCAACAAGTTTGAAAAGTACCAGAGAACAATATCTGTTTCGTTTGTTCGATTCGCTCCGTCTCTTTCTTCCGTTTAACACGAGGCCATACACGAACGTTTTGTGGTGACTCGTTAGTGAATGGTTCAACTTGAATGAAGTGCGCGCGCGAATGCAAACGGGATGCGAGATGACAACGAGTGTGGTTCTACACGTAACGGGTAATCTTCGTGTGCAAACCAAACTGGATCTTCATTTTCATTTATAAAAAGGGATTAACCAGAACAGTAACGAGAATTGGCTTTTACTTTTCGTTTTTGAGTGAAAGTAAAATAAAGTACTAAATTTTTAGTTTAACATTTCCCACCATAAATATATATTTATATAAATATTTGTCATAATTTTGAATACTTTTCAAATTTTTGAAATTTTAAAGTAGACTATCAAAAACAATTCTTCAACTATCTGTATGTTGTACAAACGGAACTGTAGAAATATATAATTGAATAGTTATAACTTGAATTGAAGTATAAATACTTTTTCTATACGAATTTATATGTTTAAAATACCTCATTCAATCAACGATATAAATTATTACAAAGCAATATTCCGATATTTCTTAACTTTAAAATATGTACCTAAAATTATTTAAATACATTAAATAATTTATCGCACTTTGTTTCCTTTGGCATTAATATAATTTATACTTTTTACTCCGTATTTTATTCCCAAGCAGTGTACAATCAAAAAATCAATCTCAATTAAAGTTGCGCAAAAGCGATGCATCGGAACGATTTCAGTCCTGACGACAATTTCACCAGACGACGCTGTATTTTTTTGTGATGCATCCGCACTCCATGAATTATTAGCGAAAACAAACGTTTTCGGCTCTTACATGTCTGCGATGTATATTTAGCTAAATCGACAATTTCGTTTTTTACAAGCCTTCGCCGGTCGTGCCATTTTTCTTCGTAGAATGCAACAAAAGCAAACGACTGGCGTACCCACATGAGGACGGTTAAGTACGATCATTTGTAACGATTTGGACTTTCAATTATGACACATCGCGCGCGATTTGCTTGTATCGACTAAAAAATAACAAGGCGACGATGGCTAAACCGGTTCCATCCGCGGATTCACAACATTTGCAGCCAATCCTAAAGGACCATGAATTGTCCTTTCAAGTGCACGGGAACGGACGAAGAACAAAGAATCGCAAAGGGACAACGTTCAAATCACGATCCCCGTAGTACCTCGATTATACTCGTGTCCAAAATTTGCTCGTTTTATTAGATCCATAAAGATTATTTGTCGCTTAAGTTTTTATACCATTGTCAAAGCAAGGAAGCGCTTATCAACAGCCAACGACGAGTGGTTCGTTGGATTTCAAGATTAACAGGGATATATACCTAATTTAATAAGACGCATTTTATTTTTTGTTACGTATAAATCAATACCTTGAAATCGTTTTGCTAATTTGTAGATATTAAATGTGTGATACATATGTATATATGTACTTTATGCGTGTATGTATGTAACATATCAACTATTTATAAAATAAATACTACATACATACATATATACTTTTTTAATAAATATATTTTATTAATATTTATAATATTTTATTTTATTATATATATAAAGAAAATAAAAACAAATAAATGTGTATTAAACATATAAATTTTATTTTTGATAATAATTTAGATAAATTTGAATTATATATACACAATTTATAAAACTAAAACATTGCATGCAACCAATCAGCAATTTTTATGTCACTATTCTGCCTGTATAAAACTCATATATTTTACAACGACAAAAACATATTTTACACCGAAATGCCTGATAAACGATTCTAATAAACGGAATTTCGCTGAATCCAAGATTATAATAATCGATTGAACTATTAAAAATTGGTATTTGGACCGAAATCCCTGCAAACGTCTTTGAATGCGAAGAAATATCCCCGACAATAAAATTGATACTGCGCTTCCTATTCGAAAATTAGAAGGTACCATCGAATCTCCGGATTTATCCTCTCCTTCACAGAGATGCTTTGTACCTTTCATTGAACTCGTCGACAAAGACTCCATTCAAGCGTTGAGATTACAATGCTTTATCGACGACAAACTCAAGACATTTCAATGTAACTTTTCAGATCCCTTCCTCTTTTCTTCGGCCGTCTCTTTTCATCGTTTTCTTTCGACCTTATCTTACATAATCACGCGTTAAACAAATATTCGTGTTTTTGCTATTGTAAATCAAAGTTCACACCCGAGCAAACAAGCTCTCGAAAATTTCACACCTTCAATCAACTCTTCCGAAGCTTCGCGTCCGAATTCGATACACAAAAATAAAGCCTCCCGTTCGTTTATTTTACGACTTTGCTAAAATAAATCCGTGAACTGTTTATCTGCCGACTAAATCAATGATGCCTTCGAACCGCTGTATCTAAATTGGCGACCACTGCGCTCCTTTGTCGGAATCTCTTAATAATCTGGGATATTCCAGGCGACTCGCTCAACCACAGATAGCAATCGAACAACACGATTTGCGACTTATTTCCGCGCGGATAAACTCTTTTCTATTCAGTTTTGCCTCGGCTTTCAGATTTCCTAAAGTATTCCCGAATTTGAGGCTAAGGCGAAATTTTGCTAAAGAGTATAAGCGTGGCAATAAAGCGAATGACATTTTTATGCGCAGCCATTGATTCAACGCAAACCACCTCATTTTTCCATTTACGAGCACACTCGTACAAAATCGACCGGATTTTATGACCAAATTGTTTCATCGAGTTCATTCTTGTACACGTTCCAATGACTGCAATCAACGTGCGAAACCGCTTAATTTGAGGTTGAATGAATTCGTAAAATTGAAGCCATCAAAATCCGCACGACGGGGATACCGTCTCGTGGATTAACTTTGTAGACGTTCGCTTGTCCCGATCGACGTTATTCAATTAAGATCGAAGATAGTTCCTCGGGGATGACGTTTAATGCTGCATCGTACATCGCTCCAGAGTCCAACGCTCGAAGACATTAAACGCGCGAAAGCTGCTTTATTACGGGACCCGCGCCGATCGATTGGTCTGAAAAAGGGAACTGAATTAAAGCTTAATATGTCAATTGAGTCCGCAAGAATGCGCCGCGCCGTTAGATCATTTGCTCGGCCTCCTTTGGTGACGCCGCCGCGGCTTGTACGACGCAACGTGTAACGCGTCTAATGGGACTCGGGTCGGGATACTCGGCGCCTTGGTTCTTGTCTTTTCCGTCTCCTCTTCTCTCTCCGCCGTAAGGAACCCTCCCCTTGAATAGACGGTAGGCAGGATCCACCTCCTAGAGATAATTACGTGCTGCACAACCGTACTGCTCCGGGCATCACGAGCTCTCGACCCATCCGATCACGTCGTATTTTAGTATCGTCAAATTACATCTGCGCGCAACTTTTACGACGCGCGTTATAAATGAAAACAAATCAACCGGCTCTCGATTCATTACGCTTTCGAAATTAATTAATAAAGAGCAAACTGCGCCGCATCGGTTCGGATTAGGTAACGCGGATCAAGTTTGTTGGTTCAATTAATCAAACAAAAACAACGGTGTGATTTTGACGGTTTTGCTTCGTACGACCAAGCATTTCGTCGTGAATTCGCAAAAAAGTCACAAAAGTCTGCAATTTATTTAGAAGCGGTTTTTTATAGTAAAGGCTAATTTTAAGTGTGAATAACGTTTAATTTGGTTATAAAATATTGTAAACGCGATTCAATGTATAATTCATTCGTGTTGCCGAGATAAATCAAAAGATGTTTAGAAAAGTGATTCGGTCGATCAATAAAAAGCACATTCGTTTAATTAAAAAGCGATAACAAGACGCGCGGAGTCGAAATCTCCGGTGGCTGGTACGTGCATGGAATGACGTTACGCAGCGGCGTTAAAATTCCCAGCAGAGACGCGAGCCGGAGTTGTCGGCGGCACAAACTTTACGATCTATCCGCTATCGCAATGGCACTGTAAAATGCACGGGATGGTCCACTTATGATCTAAGGATCTAAAAACAATTCGATTCTGAGGAATTATTCAAAATAAGGAAGCGGACGTGCGTCGCTTCGAAACTCTGTCATTTTGTAAATAGACTGTCGTCGTCGGAATCTTTAAGGGGGTCCAGAAATATAATTCTTTTATTTTTAGATCAAATTATTGAGACATAATACTCTTTCAGATTTTGTTTTGTACAAAAACAAATCTTGCTTCGTCGAGTGTTATGTATGATCCATAATATTCAATTAAGATGGCAACAAAGATAAAGAAGTCGAATAATTATAGTTATCAAATTAATATTTATATTTTAACAACATTAATTCAGATTGTTCGTTTAAGTAACATAATTATCTTAAAACTCAATAGAATATTAAAATTTAATGACAGATTAAGGTGGTCCTTCAAGAGATTTTGACAGATATTGCCGATTTGGTATATTTTTGTTAATTTGTTTAATAATTTTATCAATTTAACATAATATTAATATTAAAAAAACAAGTTGACTAATTACGTGCAAAGTTCATTTAAAACTTTAAATTTATTATACAAAAATAATTTCCCACCATTAAAAAATGTAGCAAATACTTGCATTTTATTAAAGAGCAAAATTTAACACTGCAATAAAAGAAAACACTATTCCGTTACATTATACTTGAAGAACCCCCTTAATTAATGTTTTTTTTCTCACAAAATTATGTTATATGAGTAGTATCAATGAAATAATCTATAGATATGTTAAAAACAATACAAATGATATACGTATCATGAATAATCAGTAGTTTTTTACTTTTTTCTCACGATTTTCCGAGTTGAATTGTTACTTTAATGTAAGAACCCCTAAAATGAATGTTTTCGAATTTAGCCTAACATTTTTTCGAGTGTTGAAATATGTTCTCACCCTCTAGAGCTCCCCTAGGTGTACGTACACCAGTGATTTCAATGCACGTAAGCATGGTACGCATGTCGTTCTGTTCGGTGTTTTACCCCTGATTTAGATAACCTGTGCTCGCGACAGATGCAAGCCGATGGCATACCAACATGTGGAAATCGATATCAGACGCATGTTGGTTTGGAACAGGTTGGTTTTTCAAATTATTGAACAATGCCACTTGCAATACCTACCCTATAGAAACAATTGCAATTCAGGTATCAACTTTAAATCGAAACTATTCAAATTTCTCACATATTTAGTCCCAATAAAAGTGGTATTATTTCGTATTATTTAATAATTTTTTAAAAAAATGATCACACGGTTTTTCAAATTAAAATAAATAAAATTTAAATAAATAATTATTTTTTTAATTAAACGGTTTACAACAAAACATAATTCTTGTTTTAAATCAATTATTTTTGTTATTACAAAATAGTATGATTGCTGAGAAGGCATATGATTTAAAATTATACTTTCTTTCTGAAACCATTATTTTCCAAAATTAAATTAAAAAATTGTTAATAGTAGACTAAACTTCCGTTCTACACTTATATTAATTATAAACATTTGCCGTATTTTGATATGTCTAATATAAAACTGTAGATAAATTTTAGAGAAAAATAAAAAAACTGTAAACAAGTGTAAATAAACTGTTATAAAGAAAAGTACAAAATTCGTTGTCTCTACGTGTTTCACGCCACAGTAAAGCAGAAACAACAAATCTCGGTTTTAAGCATATATTTCTGTGGCTTTTGCGGCCCGTGTATACATACGTGCTTTTGGCGGATACAGCGAAATAAACTAACTTCCGGTCCAACAATCGAGGTGTTTTGTTTAAACAACTTGATGCTGAGAAACAAACAAAAGTATTTCGGATTTGAAGGGATCTAAGGCGCAGTGTATTTGGTTGTGGTTCGCTGCATGACTTTGATTCAGATCTGTTTATTTTTCAATCTCAATACCATTGTTTCTGCTACTATGATAAACGGCAATGTTATAATATGAAAAATAACATAAATTAACATGAAGAATTAATTATATAAATATATATAAAAAATGATAATCTTAATAATTAATAAATTATATTAATAAATATAAAATTGAGTATAATAAACTAAATAATTATATAAATAGATTAATTATTCACAATAATAATAATTTAAAAATTAATGACAAGTGGCGTTCAAAACGCGCATTTCATGAACTTGCATCAACATTCATTCTCATAACTTGAATAGCCCCAAAAATATGTTTACACTAGCAGTTATTATTATGCGCCATCTGAAGCGTTAGAAAAATAATGATCTTGTTCCATACAGTTCTAACTGCAAAATAGTGAACAATTCATCGCAGTGGAAGAAATAAGTTAACAAAACCCGAGCGAGTGTTGAACAAGGAACCCCTCAAAGCCAAACAATCTCCAAAAGTCGTATAATCCTTCAAAGCTTGGCTCCGCGTATCCATATCAAGCAATCTAGCATGAAAAAGTTTGTCAAGGGCCAGCGAAAGTCTTTCGTTTCCAAAGACTGCGCCAGTATCCCGGCGACGAAAGTATGAACAATTGTAAGAACCCGCATAATGGGTCGCAGTGGGCGTGTAGGGTTAAGCGCGTCTGCGGCGACCAAGTGGTTGCTTTGACACTAGGAATCCTTAGATTTGTCGCGCTCGCAGGATTTGCCGGGAAAGCCGGTCCAATTGGCAGCCTCACAGGTGAACAAAGTAACGCATGAATGGACAAAACTCGAGAGTCATCGTGCTTTGTTTGTGCTCACAAAGTCGCTCGTGTCGACGGCTTTTCCGATTCATACAGTGACAAATTGCGCGCCGAGGCGACGTCAATTAAACGCCGCGTCCAAGGGTCCCTAACTTTCACCTTTATAGTCGACATTTCTCGAGAAAATCGTAGGACAATCGTTTGAATGTCGCCATTATTCGCGACGCACGAGAGCTGCTCGCTAACAAAAAAAGCGCGTGCGGGGGGGAGGGGGGACGAGCGTTTCGCAAAGGAGCCAGTTTATGGCTACCAATAACACCACTGTTTTTCATCCAAAGGTTTCATCAATCATTTGACATTCGTCTACGCTGCGGTGTAACGTTCATCGTTCGGTTTTTGATAACCGCCAGTTGATCCTCTATTAGGTTCAATGTTTCGACCATTGTCTCTTTGATCCGCAGTTTACAGCTTGAAAGACGTTGAAACGACTCGAAATCCCGTTATACTAAATTCTTATAGATTATTTTTGAATTGTTGCAACTTTAAGCATAGAGAGAGAGGAGAGAGAGAGAGAGAGAGCAATGGATTTGGATAATAACAAATCGTGGAGAAGTTACAAATTAAAAAAAAGAATAATATTTAACTAATTCTTTTTAAAAAAAAAAAAACGATTTTAAAAAGTAACACTTTTTGAATTAGTTTATACCTAAAACAATAAACAAAATTAATTATTAATTAACAAACAATTATTATTTTACTGTTATTGAAATTTCAATGATCTTAGAGAATTAAATATTTAAATAATATAACATAAACAATTTGTACAAATATTTCTAAAATAACGCTGTATAAATATATATATAAGTATATATATATAAGGCAATTGAAATATTAATTGTAAAATAAGAATATGGATTATTAAACAACAGTTTATGAACAAGTAGTTTTGAAGTGCAAGTCGTTGGCCTTTTCATGAATGTAAATATCCTAGTATTTTCATTGGCCGGTTGCTACGACTGCCTCGAATGATTGACAGTTTCCTTCTCAAATGGCGCGGATCCTACACATTGTTCTTTATATCATTATATTCGATTGCTAAGCTTATCTTAGATTCGAGTCAAATCGAACGAATCCAGGTTCACGAATCGTGAGTCGAGCGTTTCGTGCTCGAATTCCTGAATTTATGAATTTCATGAAGGTGGTCGGGTATTTTTGGTGCGGCGTATAATAATGCGCGGCCTCTGTAATGGATTACAGAAACGCCAGCAATACGGAATTAGATTATTTATTTAAGGGATCCCTATGATGAGTTCATTTCGGACTTTTCAATTTTTAGAAACACTGTTATTCGAAGGATTATCGGCGTCAGATAATTGACGTTAAATGATCGAGCTTTTTAATTTTTAAGCGCGAGTCAGTTGTTACCGATACTCTTTATTAGTAAATACGTTCAGCTCAATACATTATGTTTATTTTTGTAGGAATATATTATACATGTTCCATTCACGTCATAAGTCAGATTCTTATCTTTATACGTTTGGTTTGTATTTTATTATAATTTACTCGTATATTAGGTTTCTGTAGAAATTAGTCTAACTCATTCTTCCGTATATATAATTCAATTAGGCAAAACTTAATTATTTATTGAAAGATTATTTTTTATGTTAATAACGATGTGCTGTTTAAGAATGAAAAATTCAGACACATAACTTTAATTCGCGTTAGTAATATTTTTACATTTAAAATTCATCTTATTGCTGTAATCTAATTACAAATTAATGCGATTACTCCAAAAATTGGAAAAATTACAAGAAATATTTTATAGTAATCTAATATAATGTCTATTTGAAACGTGGAACACAATGGAAATCAGTTAATCGTCTTACATTATTGTCTTCGAATTAATTATAAAATTTGGAAATGACCGAAAGAAAATCTTGCAAAAAAAAATTAGCACACGCTGTTTGTCATGTCATTAACATCAATTAAAGGAGAACAATTGTCGCTCGAACGTAACGAAATCGCGATTAGGACCGCGTACCTGTTTAGGGCAGGGTTCGTGTACGTGCCGGATACCTTTACGCCTGTGCACATGCAACCGTGCAGCTGACGCATATAGGAATCAGTAGCGCGACGCATAGTGTATGCCGGCGCGTTGCTGCCGGTGTGACGGCAGTGTTGTGTCTGCTCGCGTACTCCGCGCAAAGGAGGGGGTATGGCGCGCGCCACAATCCAGGGAGGGGAAGTCGGCTCGCGTCTCGCAGACCGCTCCCCCCAGCCCCACCACCCACCGGTCGCGCGCGCGCGCGCGAGCACGCGTTCCAGCACACCGCGCGCGCATCTCACACACTAGCCCGTCCTACCGTTCCGACCCTGGACCAGCTTTTTTGCTGCCGGTAACTGTTCAAATTTCGATGCCCGACAAGCGGGAGGGGGAACGCCCGGCACCGTCCAACATTACCGCAGTGCTTCTCAGCCACTCGCTCGCACTTTGCAATTAAACTTGAACAATTATAAGTTCGCCATGATCTTGCCAAATTCTCGACAGTACTGCTTTTTCTGCTCCTAATCTGCTCCGATTATGTTATTGGAGCAACATATATAGTGTCAGATCTTGAGGCTTCTGTAATTATTAATAAATTCGTGTTAATAATAGTGCTATATAATACAAATCAGATATTAATTAATATATACACATTTTATCTTAATTCATCACGAAACGATATCATTACAGAACTACATGTACTTTTTCATTATGCGACAATGGATATGTTTTTATTTTGTTAGCTTTCAGTATCAAACGTGTAAATAGACGGATGCAAGTTAATTTATGTTGTAACACGATGATATAAATTGTTGAACGTAATATGCAAATGAAATCTTAATGTGCAACTGCAACTATGTTATTGGTATTGTAAAATAATGTTTACTTCAGAATAATAATTGTAATATTGAAGCGCAGCATTATGTACGTAAAAATGAAAATACCGTATTATAAACATTTCAAGAAATTACGCATTTTTATTACTCTAAACGCTCGGTCCATTAAACGCAGTGCAATGCTTGAATTAACACCGAGTTAGTAAATATCATTGACTTTTGTTTATGAACCAAAATTGACGGAATCGATTTATTGAATGCGTATAAAAAACATGTTATCGAATGAAAGCTGACAACGTGTTGACATTACAGTTGCCGGACTCGATGCGTTCTAGACGAAGACTAGGAGTTGTTTAACGGAGATTTGGACGAGTCGCGTGCCGAGCAAAGCACCGTCGCTTGGCTCGAAGGCTCGCAAGGGCCCGTACAGAAAATGGTCCAATGATGAGAATCTCGGAGGACGTAGGGCCTGGGGTCTGGCTTGGTGGGGTTGTGAGTGCGCACACGAAGAAACTGGGAGAGTAGAGAGTGGTGGTACCAGTGGGTAGACAGAGGGGGCGCTTTGATGCTTTCGGGCCCTACGCAAAGGAGTAGGGAGCCGGCGCGTGCCCCGACGGCTTTATAAGACCCTGGAACCCTCCCTGCTGGCGCATTTCGGGAGCTCAGAGCGTACCGATCAGTTGTATTTTGTATAAAAAAAGGGCGCGAATTAACTGTCAGTTTGTGACGTCAGTGTTTACGTTGGATCTTCAGTGTTTACAAGACGATAAGTCACGCGCATCAGAGACATTTCTAGTTGTGCGACGCCTTGTGTGATATGACATTAGTGACATCCAACGAGGACTACATTAGCACGTTTAATAACATGTTGAACGTACAGCAGCAACACCACATACACAGGCACCACGGTCTGCACATGCCCAACCAGGGCCCAAACCAGGTGCACCGCGGCAACGTGATAGTGGCGACGAACGGTGGCGTAACGACCATCGAGACCAAGGTGTTGCAGCAACAGAGTGCGCCCCAGCACGGTTGCAAGCGGTCCAAGGTGTACAGTCAAACTACGCCGTACGGCACCCTGCCACACCAGCCCGCCTCGGTCGCCAGAAGGAATGCGAGGGAGCGCAACCGGGTGAAACAAGTGAACAACGGTTTCGCGGAGCTCAGGGAAAGAATACCGCAAAGCATCGCGCAGGCCTTGGGGGGCAGCTCCGGCGCCTCCCACAACGGTTCCCGCGCTGGCAGCAAAAAACTGTCAAAGGTGGAGACCCTCCGCATGGCCGTTGAGTACATCCGCAGTCTTCAGCGTATCCTCGAAGAACACGACGGGGGCGTGATGAACAGTTCGGCGTCTTCCTCGTCGACGTCCTCCACGTCGTCCATCTCCTCCGCCTCGTCCACCTGCGGATCCGTCACTCTGCTGTCAGAGCCGGACCTCGGCGCCGAGATGAGACTGCACACCGGGGTCGACCTTGGAGCAGACCTCGGCCACCAGCCTTATCACCTGCACCACCACCACCACCACCACCACCACCACCAACGGCAAGACGGCAGCCCAACCGCCTTCGCCATGGCGGCGTGTTCGGAGGCCTCCAGTTCCCCGACCCCCAGCTTCGTGTCGGAGGCGTCTTCCGGCGGAAGCCAAGGTTATGGAGCCGCCAGTTCCGCGATCTACGCCGTCCACGAGAAGAGCCAATACTCGTACGAAGACGAGGAGCTGCTCGATGCTATCAGCCTGTGGCAAGAATCCCAATGTAAGTATCGCCTCTCGCTCGCTCTCCAATTAACTCCCTTGCTCATTGTGCTCGCGCTCGACTTTCCTCTCTTATTCTCGCGAGGAAACGTCGACTAAATTTGTGACCTTGCCCTCACAATGGAGCCATTCAGCGGCACAGACTCCATTCAACCGGACGCGCGCCTTTGTGCGACAGTTCGCTTTCATTTCTCTCGCTGTCCGCCTTTTTTCCCCGCTCCCCTTGCCGCCCCTCGAATCCATCGTGCGAAACCCATTTTTCGTCAACTTTTTGATCGTCGGGTTCATTGCCCCGACTGACTTCGTACCTCCGGCTCGAGTATCGGCAGCGTCCAAGTAGTCTGTTTTCTCGTCCTCTCTCGGCTCAGTTTTTTTGTCGACAATTTTTTCTGATATCTTTTCCTTGCTCGCGCTTTTTTCTGCTCGACCGATTTCGTCTCGCGCGCCGCGTTTAACCTGAATGCATCTTTCAGAATATTCCGGATCCCTTTGTCGGGCTCGAACCGGTATACACCATTCTTTTTTACCGAGGGTTTTCGTAAAACCGCCCTTACCTGAATCAACTCCTGCTCCAGTTCTCATACCTGCGTACGTTATTTTTTTTTTCCTTCTCCATCATCTCCTTCTTTTGATTCCACCGATTTCAAACCATTGCATTATCTTTATACCATTTGTACTCATTGCTTGTTTCCTTTTTCTTACAGCGTGACAAACTCCGAGGCAGGAAATTAGCTGTGATCTAGTCATAATCGCGCGTCAGCACGCGCGAAGCCTTTCAGCTTCGTTTGATCTACTTCTTCCGATTCGATCGACCTGAAGTTTGCAATACACTGACCTGCGATCGAAATCAAATCTCTCCAATTACCTGCGAATTTTATTTATGTAAATTAATTCAAACGTAATTAATATTGTTGCTATTTGATCGATGACACGTTATTACAAATTATTCGCCCTTCGAAGCAGTTAATGAAACAACTGAATCCAAACGCGCGTAACGTGATTTATTTTTTCATAGTAATCATTTGAGTGGGTACATATGTTTAATCGCGATTACGGTTGCCATAACATAATTATATACGTTACGTTTTAAAATATTTTATTGGCGGAATTTTATTCATCATTTTGAAATGGACATGGTATTGAATTGTAATACAAATTTATACGTTACTATGAAAAAATGAATTTATTTTATATACATATTTATATTTTAACTATTGACAATGCTGAGAAATGCAAAATTGAGCGCAACGATTTTATTTAAATTTTAAAACTACAAAAATTGTAAATATTTTGTATAGAGTTATATTGTATATTTTATATGGATATATATAAAGATATCTATTTTATATTGATCTCCGTTGAGGATCTCTGTTCTTTGATAAAAGGACTTGATCTTTGAAAATTGATCAAACTGTGAAAATCGTTCACGTACAATGATCGGTTTTGATCAAGTACTGAGGTTTCATAGTTTTTCATTCGAAATTAAGCGTGCCAGTGCCTTGTACATATAGTTATAAACAAATATAGGTGGTTAAATATATGAAAATATGTTATTCTAAAAAATGAATGTTTTTATTCCCAAGTTATTTCCCTTCCAGGCAAAAATTTTAGTAATGCATTAAATTGACTTAAAAAAACAAGTTATTTTAGTAAAAGGTCAACAGTGGACATGCTTAATATTTGTTTATCTTTTAAAATCTGTGTTTAACATTTAATGATGGTTACAGAGATTTGAAAATAAAATATGAAAAATGATCGTAAAATTTGGAAAGTTTTTAGGAAAGTTTTGACTTTGAAATAATTAACGTAAACGGATTAAAAGTCTAAATAAAAACTTGTCTCATCCTTTTAAATAATTTGCCGAGTGCATAAAGTGACGTTACATATTTTACATACGCACTTACATGATTTTATCTAAAAAATCAATACCTCTTGTTCTTTGATTCACTATTTTATGAAACTCTCAGGTACACACGTCTATTTATGTGGAAATAATGTCACTAAAAGTTGGCGATTACAATCAGACGCATTTAGGATACTGCATTTATGAATTCGGTATTTATGTTTACCTGTAAAAATTCTACCTATGCAGGTAAAACAAAACTGTGTAAATTAAAGAAATAAAAATAAAACACGGACAAGCACAATTTAGTGATAACCATATTTAAGAAAAATTTTATAATACTGAATAAGTGAGTTTTCTTTTCATTTTTTTTCTCATAACTGCCTGAAGACATTCCATTTCTGATATTTTTCATATAATTTACAAACAGACTACTTATTTAAAAAATATTATTATTTATTTTTTTATTAAGTAAATAATATTATCATATCTTTAATTAATAAAATCAATTTAATTGAATGTATAATTAAAATATTAACATTTTCATTGAATTACTTAAATATATAAAAATAGAAAATAAAATTATATAACATTTTATTTAATTGAAATTTATTTTTCATTTAAAAAACATTTACAATTATATATATTTAATACTTGGATATTCTTATACATGCTCAAAGGGCATGTTTGCTTCTACTATTTAAAAATCATCGTAATACAGATCATGCAATTCTATTATTTTATGGGAACCTATTTTATTTATTGGTTTTTACATCAAACTCGATATCATATATATTTATTTTATCATTATCAAAGTAAAAAATTAAAACAACAACTATTATCAACCATAATATTTTAACTGATACGTATGCATATATATAACATTGATTATTCAAAACTCACTACTGAAATCTAGCATTTGTATTTAATATGTTTAAATACAGGAACATACCTACTAAAAACGTGTATTATACGTTAAAAATAAAGAATAAAAGAAAGAAAGAGAAAAAAAACACATGAAATGACTAACGATGAAGTTAAAATTCGGCATCGCTGATTTATTCTGCTTTCATCGTATAGTTGACTTTGAATACATTCCAATGATCGAAATGGAATTGCCGAATAGTTCGTACGCGGAAGACAAGTGGATCGCTTCGTTATTGGAGCTGGGCGCAGGTACTTAATTATGGCGCAAAGTGTCGCACGGCGTCCTCTCGGAATGCCGAACACGCGAATCGAATTTGCTTATCGGGGCCCCGCGGAACGGAAAATAAGCGCGGCGTCGTCGATCGCAGATACGCGGACGAAGACGTATGTGCGGCCGGGGCCTCGGACCCGTCTTACCGGTGCGGCAACTTAAACGGCCGGCTCGCACCGACCACGCGTACCAACGGCCGAGCCGCGAATCTCCGCCGAACATGCCAGTACTTCCCCTCTCGCTCCTTACGCTCGCAGTGCTTTTTTATTCCTCCGTGCACTTTTTTCTCCTTTTTTTCCGTTACATTGAACAATCGTGTCTGCTCGAGCTTCGTTCCCTCTTTCTTCCTCTCTTTTTTCAGTCTCTCGTTCTCCTTCTTTTTTCACCCGTCTCTTTCTCTCTTCAAAAGTAATCACTCTTTTAAAAGTATTTATTCCGCTCAACCGTGCTGGTACTTTTTATTATATTTGTTTATTATATTTAAATGTACGGTACTGAAAAGAAAATTTATGAACGCTTCAAATACAAAGCCAAGTTATCTAATTTATTTATTTAACAAACTACAGTGTGGATATAATTATAAGTATATGCATTTTGAAAATTTCCCTCTTCGAATAGCAAATTGTAATATACTATTTGTTTACTCAAGCTCATAAAATTATGTTTTATTTGTTAGAACTTAATATCATATATAGGGATCAGTGGACTTTTTTATACAGTTTAGTATACTATGTTAATATTATAATGCACGTTTCATTAATATAATTATTTTTTTATTTAAAAACAGCAAAAATTATATTTCGAATAAAAATTGTGTACCTATTAACTCTAATTGAAAGTTTGTTTAATTAATAATAATTTTAATATAAGAATATATAAAGTTTATATTAATTTTATAGAAATGCAATATTTTTTTATTTAATGCTTTAAAAATCCTTTTTAAATTTGAAAAAGAAACTGAAGCAAAAGTAAATTATGTTGAGTTTAGAAACCAATTTTGTGCATTCAAGTCTATTTCTGTCTTCATTATTTTTACACAAACAATACGCCAACATCATAACTAGTTAAAAAATTAAAAAACTCAACGTGCTTGTCTTTTTCTTTCTGCCGCGGTTTGCTTCTCCCTCGCTCGGCTTTTATCCTATGTATGTTCCGCCTTTCCTGGTCGTTTTTTTCGCCGTCCCCTGGAGAAAAAAGTCGTCCTTTTTGTTGCTCGTATATGCAACTTCAACTTGCAGTCGAGTTTTATTTCTCGTTCGCGAAATAAATATTCATTATAGTCGGTAGGTCGTCTATGGGGAATCCGCCGGGCTACGCGAATTGTAATTGGAGATGATTCGGGGCCCGGATTGCGCCAAGGTGGGTCCCACTAGGACGAGCTATAGAACAGTTTATCCTGGTGGAGTTAAATTCAAGGATTTTGTTTTGTTAGTTAAAATTGATTGATATAGATTTTATTTGAGAGGAAATGACACCGGAAAACAGATTCTGAATAAACTAAATGTGCAAGATTTTTATTTGTATTTATTTTTAATACTTATGTTTGTACATTAGAGCAATTAAGTCTATAAAATATAAATAAATGATAATTCCGAATAGATGACGTCTTAAAAAACGCTAAAATTATAATTGAATTTTAACATAGATCAGAATTGACATATTCAACTTTAAAATTTCAAAATTTTTGTTCATTTTTCTAAATTCGAATTCTTGCATGACTTAATGTTTTGACAAATAGAATTAGTTTTAAATTAATGAAAAATTTCTAAATTGTACAATAAAGTAAAAAATAATTTACCTTTTGTTTTTCTGTTAGATCCGCTATCTTAACTCTTGTATCAATTAATTAATACCCAACGCCACTACCAATTATGCAAAATCACGCTGAAAGCGTTTTTTTATCCACCTCGCTAAAACGGTTTCACACAATATTAGGATCATTTTTCAGATACTGACGTAAGAACTCATTAAGCGTATTAATTTAATGTTTTTTAACCCGCTGGGTCTAGGCACATTTTTCCACACCATTAAAATTAATGAAAAATAGAGTAACTATGCTACCCCACGCAGACAATGCAGGTATCAGATAAACTCTAAGTCATTTTTTTTAAAGAAATATTAGTCATTTTTGTAGTTCATATCTTATGTTTTACTGTTTGTCATTGTTCTTCTGATAATTAATGACTTTTTAACTACAGTAAAGTAGTCAAAAGGTGACCTTTTCGCGACTTTAAATGAATTTTGTTTTAGACAAAGCTAAAAATTATGAAGATTGCATGACAAACTGACCAATATTCATTTCCGAGATTTATTAGTTACTAATTAACTGTAAATATTTTGCGTAGAATATTTTGGATGAAAGTTGTAATACTTTAACATTAAATTTTTCAGCTATGGTGAAAAATCAATATAAATTAATGAAGTTTTTAGTATTACATGCAGTTTTATTAATACTATAAGATTCTAAACTCGATAAAATATTAAATTTACTTCTTTTAATTATTATAAATAAAAGTATATACATATTATTTAAATAATTGTATTTTTAGAAACCAATAATATTGTAATACCATCATAAAATGGTCTGTATATTAATTATTTATGCACATAATATTTATATTATATCAAATATTTAAATAACATACATATTAACGAAAAACTACAAGTGAGGTATGCTAACCTGAACATTAACCACGTACAAATAGATTAATACTGGATGGGCCATATATGGACCACATGTTGACTGCTTATATGCGCAGGACGTTTATTTTTTATGTTTCCCTGGCGAGCGTACAGTATCTAAGTGACGAATAGGTTGCAATCATCCAAGATAAGCGACATTAACTGAATGAAAACTTGTTCTAATGGCTCGCAGGTTGTCACTGTCGGAGCAGTGATACCGTCTGCGCGACGCTTGTTAGAAATTAATCACAGTTTTGTCCTTCGTTCAAATCTGTCAAAACGTCGTTTTGAGGGAACGTCACTTTAATGAGCTCCTTCGGAGTTGATTGTATCGCATCGGTCCGCGGTATCTCGCCATGGGAGAAGGGCGAATCTTGTTGCTCGCCACGGCGAAGAATCAAAGCAAAGAACTCCTCACGCGTCCGCCACGCGAACCTTCGTCTCGCTTCGTTTGAATTATCTGATTTTCATTGCACGAACCGACGCAACAAGTACATCAACTACGTGCAATTTATCGCCTCACGCGGCAATATGAATATATTCACACCCGAAAAAGGAAATGGATTACTCTTTGCAGAATAAGAAAAGTCCTTTGAAAATGTGTTATATGAACACGACATTACAATACAAAGCGTCAAACGAGTTCAATTCATAAAAATAAATGGATCATTTCATGAATGAAAACGATTTATAATTTAATTTCTATTGGACTCACAGTATGAATATGAACTGTAAAATAAAAAAATTATGCATTATAATATATGAAGTTTAACAATTTATAACATATTCATTGAACTAATGCGAGGGTCGAATTAAATCTGTGATACTATATCAAATAAAATGGTATTTAATACTTTCAAATATAAAATAGATTGTTCCAAATATGTACTTTTTACTAACTAATATAAGAAACGAACAAGATTAACAAATTAAAATCTTTAATATACTATCACTAATATTAAATAGTCAAAATGCGTTTTTAACTCGACATTTACTGTTATAAATTGTTTTGCATTTTTGTATAAAAGGAAACTAATTTTAAAAAATACAATATTGCAACAGAATATGGAGATAATTTCGAGTTTCTTTCACTTTCACTCATGTACTTTGTTTAACATTATATTTCATTCGTGCGAATTAAATTGCTGTAAATTATAGGAAGTTTAAGTCTTCAACTGTTCCAAATCCATATGATATTACAAAAGAAATGTCGTATTACTTTCGAAAACAAGTTGAAACAAAAAACCTCATTTATGCAAATCAACCGCGTTTTTGTCATCATTACCATTTAAATATTATTAAATAATAAAAGCAAATAAATTTAAAATAGCATTGATTAACATAAAGAGACAAAATAAAAATTATAATAATTAGGTTAGCTTTCGATCCGTTTTTATAAAACATCCAAAGTTTTAGTCAAGAATCAACAATTAATTGGTTTGATTAAAAAATCTGAAACAAAATTTAAAATCATATTACTAAGGTACTCCCTCCATCTAAAGTCAAAACTGCAGTTATTTAACCAGTTTTCAGTATTGCTTACAGCTTTCTTAGTAACCACGTGAAACCCGTAGAAAATTCGTCAACAACGAAGGAAATTGCTGCTTATGCGGGTTATTTGGAACGAGCAATAATTTGCCACGGAAAGTAGGGGAAAAGTTACAGAAAGAAACAAAAGAAAGTGATAAAAACATGTAAAGAAGCAGCGTATTGGGTTTAGAAAACGGGTACGTACAAAAGGGTTAAATGATAGGCCTCGGCAGGAGTAAAAGTAGGAGTGCAAGAAAATCGATGGAGGTAAGAATAAAAAGCGAGAAGAAGATTGAAAAGAAAGAATCACAAAGACGGGCGAATTGAGTCGAATGAAAAGGAGAGTAAGAAGTGCGAGATAGGGCGGAAAAGGCTGAGCGAAGAAAGGACGCGGTATCGCCAGGACTCAACCGAATATATTACACAGACTCGTTTCTACGTGGTTAATACACGGCTTTGGCATTGCGCGCGAGAAACACTTGCTTTTTATTTTATTTACCTATTTTTACCATTCTTAGTGCTATAATATGCAAGCATAAATATAAATAATATAAATATAATTCTTTATAATTCATTTACAAATATTACTTATTGTGTGTATTAGAATAAAATATAAATTTCCAATGTGAAAAATTAATTCTTCATTTCTGTACAATTTCATGCATTATATATATAACTATATATCATATACTTTTTTGACTTTACAAGTTTATTGCAAAATTAAAAATTCATGGAAAACAGTATATTTTTTTTTTTTTTATATATATATTTAGGGTAGACGCTCCGCTTTTGGACACATTAAGGATACTTTGACATTAATATATTTATTTAGTTGATAATATATTATAGGTAACGAAAACCTTTTTTGAAACATATTCTTTTATGTTTAAACAATTAGAAAAATTAAAAATTAGTAACCAAAAAGTTATGAAATCCGTAATAATAA
>JABFQC010001146.1:0-20828 GCA_022817085.1 Psilanteris sp. ZL-2020 | reverse complement strand
GTACACAAATGTATACAAACATATTATGTATGTATATTAATACATATATTAATATTTTACAAGTGTAAACTGTTTTGTAAATACTTTGTAATTATACACCCAGTTGGATTGAATTGTCATCTAACTAGATCGACAATTCTGCTTGTTTGCCATAATAAAAGTTGTCTAGTTAGGTGACGAATTATCCAGGTTAGGTATAGTTGAATTGTAATATATATTTTACCAACATATATTACAATAAAAAAAATTAATAATATATTTATTGTAATATTAATGTAAATAATTATAAACTAAATTCTTACATTTTAAATATTTTAAATATCAACAAATGAATGTTTAGTTTATATAATGAAGCATTTTAACAACACCTTATGCTTAATATTTTATTGCAATCATGTAAACTAATGTTTAAAACTATCATACTATTTCTAAATAAGTAGTACATATATTTATCTAATTGATGTTTTATAATTTTTATTTTTATCTATGAGGTTTAAGGTTTCTAAATGTTTAATCTGAAAAGATAGAAAAGTTTAAAATAAGATTACAACAATTAATCATAATATTTTAGTTAAATGTGTTAATTAATATTTTTTATACAATTTTTCTGTATATTTATAATTGATTACTAGGTATCTAGTACAACTGGACGAGGTCGTGGTAAAGGAACACCAAGAGCGAAAAAGAATCGTAAAAAGGCTGACAAAGAAGCAGCTGCTCCTATTACTGCAACACCCACAACTCAACCTGAGCAGCCTTTATCAGATAATCTAGTCACACCAGGCGATAGTAGTAATGTCGTTGACAGTGCAGCTGATTCAGAAGATATAAAACCTTCATCTGGGGATATGGATGAAGAATGGAGTAAAACAAAAAAGCCTCGTGTACCTAGGAAGCCTCGGAAACCTAAGGAACCTAAGGAACCCAAGGAACCGAAGCCGAAAAAGGAAAAAGTACCAAAAGAAGCAAAATCACCAAAAGGCAGAAAGAAAAAAGAAAAGGAAGCAAAGGAAGGCAAGGAGCCAACTAAACGTAGTAGAAAGTAAGAATTTTTGTATTTCATTTAATTTAACATATATGTTTTTATAAAATGTTATAACACATGCTTCTTTATTTCAACATTAATAGAAAGAACAAAGAACAAGAAAGTGCGGATGATGAAGCTCGAACTGAAACCGAAGATGGAACTGTATCTGATTCTACAGTTAAGAAAGAAGTAGAAATTAAAAGAAGTGATGGACAAAGTGACCATGAGCAAGTTGATTCTTCTACAACGGAACTTATTGAAACAAAAGATGATAATGAATCAAAATCTGATAGTGATAAAAAAGGTGATAATGAGAAAAAAGATAGTCAAGAATCAAGTGCTACAGCAGGAGAAAATGCTACACCTGCAAAGAAAAAAGCACCTCCTCGTAAAAGGTCATCCAATCCAAAAGGATCTTCCGGAAAGTCACCAAGAAGTTCCAAGTATGCGTGATATATTTTATAAAAATTAATTTAAAACGTTACAAAAAAAAGAGATTTTAATAATTTTAATAAATACAATTTTTTATTTTAATAGAAAACGTAAAAGTAAAATTACTTGCCCTGATTCTGATGGGGAAGAGTTGGCTGCTACACCACCACCTTCTCCAGAAGCAGGGGACGATGTCAACAAAAGACGGTCAGCTAGAAATACTCATCGTAAAAAATATGTTGATGACGTAATGTTAAGATTTTCTGATGATGAGGTTCCCTTACAAGATGCTCAACCTACGAAAAAAACTGAAGGTTCTTCTAGTACTGTAAAACCCCCATCCATTAAAAAAGAAGGTGAAGGTAGTGAGATTGGACCTAACAAGCCTAATTTTGTGTATATTGTAAGTATCATGAACATAAAGTAACATTTTTACTTAAAAATAATATTTAAAAAATTTATAAATTTAAAGGACAAATTAAATTGAAATTATTATTGTTAAATCGTTAAAAATTTCTATATATTTTTTTGTAAGATAGTACAATGTCCATATAAAAGTTTCTTTTCATTTTTAAATTTACTTTTAAACTTATTTAAATAATTATTCATAATTTTTACAGAATACTACTGATGAAGATTCTATGGTTGTTCAACATATATTATGTTCGCGTATGGGTAAAAGAGAAGTTAAACCTGAACCACCATCAGAACCCAAAGTTGAAACTATGGAAAATAAAGAACAATCTGAAAAGAATGAAGAAGATAATAACGAAGAAAGTAATGAAACGAAAAACGAAACGGAAGAAGAATCAAAATCGATGGATATTGATAATGAAATCGATAAAACTGAAGAGAAAAAGACGGAAGATAATGAAGATAATGAAGATAATGAAGATAATGATGAAAATGGTGAAAATGGTGAAAGTGTAAATGAAATTAAAGAAGAACAACAAATT
This sequence comes from Psilanteris sp. ZL-2020, assembly GCA_022817085.1. NCBI lineage: Eukaryota > Metazoa > Arthropoda > Insecta > Hymenoptera > Scelionidae > Psilanteris > Psilanteris sp. ZL-2020. The sequence continues at coordinate 18,413 of JABFQC010001146.1, read as the reverse complement.
AAGACAGCTGCAGAGTCTTCCCAAAATGAAACTGCCATTATTGATGCCAAACCACAGATTATTGAAGTCGAAGAATATTTTGTGAAATATCGCAATTTTTCATATTTGCACTGTGAATGGAAAACAGAAGAAGAATTGTACAAAGGAGATAAAAGAATACAAGCAAAATTGAAAAGATTTAAACAAAAACTTCAGCAGAGTACCAACATATTTGAAAATGTAAAGCTTATTCTTGATAAATATGTAAGACAAAGAAATATTTTGTTTATAAATTTATAATTATTTATTTGTTATTTTCAGACCGAAGATGATCCATTCAATCCTGACTTTGTTGAGGTTGATAGAGTTTTAGATGAAGCAACTCATACAGATCCAACAACAGGTGATGTTGTACGACATTACTTAGTAAAATGGCGTTCTCTTCAGTATGAAGATTCAACTTGGGAATTAGAAGAAAATGTCGATCCTGAGAAAATAGCTCAATTTCATAAATTTAATAAACTTCCTCCAAAAGATCAGTGGAAGGTAATAAAACAATTTAAATGGAAAGAAGAAATTCCATTATTTTAATAAAAATACGAACAAATTAATTATATTGATTTATTATTTCGATATTTATTAAAATTTAATTATATTATTCTTGGTTACACCTTTATATTAACTGTATAATTTATTTTAAATTAAAATTTTAGCCAAAGAAGAAGCCAATGGCTACAGCTTGGGTTAAATTAGAAGAATCACCGGTGTACAAAAATAATAACATATTACGGCCATATCAATTAGAAGGTCTTAATTGGTTATTGTTTTCATGGTATAACGGTCACAATTGTATTCTCGCAGATGAAATGGGTCTTGGTAAAACTATTCAATCATTGACATTTGTTGACGCTGTTTATAAATATGGTATTCGTGGTCCGTTTCTAATTATTGCACCACTTTCAACTATTCCTAATTGGCAAAGAGAATTCGAAGCTTGGACAGAAATGAATGTTGTCGTTTATCATGGATCGTAAGCAATTTTTATACGTATTAGAATTAACTAAAGTGTATAATTAATATATTAGTATATTATATTTAATTTATTCATTTATAGGGCTGCAAGTAGAAATTTATTACAAGAATATGAAGTTTACTACAAGAATGATAAAAGTCAACAAATCAAAGACCTCATTAAATTTAATGTTCTCATCACTACTTTTGAAATAATTATAACTGATTTTAATGAATTAAAAGGTTATAATTGGAGGTTATGTGTAATTGATGAAGCACATAGATTGAAAAATCGAAATTGCAAATTACTGGAAGGCTTACGTCAACTTAATTTAGAACATCGCGTTCTCTTATCAGGAACACCATTGCAAAACAATGTCAATGAACTATTTTCGTTGCTAAATTTCCTCGAACCAGTACAATTCTCAAGCAGTGAAGCTTTTCTAAAAGAATTTGGTAATTTAAGCAGTGAAGATGAAGTTCATAAACTTCAACTACTTTTAAAACCAATGATGTTGCGTCGACTAAAAGAAGATGTAGAAAAATCTCTTGCCCCTAAAGAAGAAACTGTTGTCGAAGTATGTTTTTCATTGTCTTTTTGTTAAAATAAAGACAATTTTCTTATTTCTTATTGTAATTTAATATAATAAATTTAATTTATTGAATTTGTAGGTTGAATTAACGAACATACAAAAGAAATATTATAGAGGTATTTTAGAAAGAAATTTTTCTTTTCTTGCAAAGGGAACAACATCTGCTAATATTCCAAATTTGATGAATACTATGATGGAATTGCGGAAATGTTGCATACATCCATTTTTATTAAATGGTGCCGAAGATCAAATCCAATTGGATTACAAAATTAATGATAAAGAAGATTCAGAAGCATATTATCATGCGTTAGTTAATAGCTCGGGTAAAATGGTGCTTATTGACAAATTATTACCAAAACTCAAAGCTAGTGGCCATAGAGTTTTGATATTCAGTCAAATGGTCAAATGCTTAGATCTTTTGGAAGATTACCTTGTTTATAAAAAGTATATAATTTTTTGTTTAAATACACTAATTAAGTAATATGAGAATATGATTTTAATGAATTTTAAAAATTATTCATTTAGGTATCCTTATGAAAGAATTGATGGTAGGATTCGCGGTAATTTAAGACAAGCTGCAATAGATAGATATAGTAAACCTGATTCGGACAGATTTGTATTTTTACTTTGTACAAAAGCTGGCGGTCTTGGTATCAATCTTACAGCAGCAGATACTGTCATTATATATGACAGTGATTGGAATCCACAAAATGATTTGCAGGTAATACTAATTAAATAAAACAAAATTATGAATATAATTAATTTATTTATTCATTAATACTATAATTATAGTAAATTATTATAATTATAATTATAGTAAATTATTATAATTATAATTATAGTAAATTATTATAATTATAATTTAGAGTAAATTATTATTTAACTTCAAAATTTTTTCAACGTGAATGCGAATTGTTCAAAAATGTAAACATAAAAGTTCTGTAATTTTTTAAAAAGTTCACTATCTGCAATAATTTCTTAAACAGGCTCAAGCACGATGTCACAGAATAGGACAACAAAAAATGGTTAAAGTATATCGTTTGTTATGTCGCAACACTTACGAAAGGGAAATGTTCGATAAAGCCTCGTTAAAGTTAGGTTTAGATAAAGCTATTCTACAATCTATGAATACCAGTCAAGGTGGAAAAGATCCCAGTAATAAACAACTTACGAAGAAAGAAATCGAAGATTTGCTCAAAAAAGGTGCCTATGGTGCTATCATGGATGATGATAATGCCGGTGATAAATTCTGCGAAGAAGATATCGAACAGATTTTAGAACGAAGAACTCAGGTATGTATCAAGTCATATGACATAATATGATTCTGAACCTTACTTTAAACATGATTTATTATATCTCTATTCTTTTAGATTATTACAATAGAAGCTGAAAAAGGTTCAACATTTTCAAAGGCCAGTTTTGCATGTTCGTCAAATAGATCAGATATTAACATAGATGATCCTGATTTTTGGAAAAAATGGGCAAAGAAAGCTGAAATTGATACAACTGAGAAAAAGGAAGAAGATGAGCTGGTCATATCAGAACCAAGAAGAAGAACGCAAATTAAACGTTATGGACACGACGAATCTGTAGTTGATATGTCAGAATTGGACAGTTCAGATGACAGCGATGATGACCTAGGTAGTGGTTTAACAGGTAGAGGTATGTTCACAACTCGTGCATGGTAGCACGCACTCATTTTTATCCCGTTACAAGTGTTCATAACTGCAAATAATTTAGAGTATTCATTGAGTATAGTGCATTCAATAAATTTAATGCATATACATTTATTCTGTGTAAATATAAAGTTAATGTTTTTAACTCCGATATATATATATATTATAATTAGTTTAATATGTGCTATAACAAATTACTAAGTTTTTACTTATATATTTACATAAATTAAATAATTTATGTAAAATTATTTCTAAAATAGCCGAATACTTTTTTTGCAGTTAATATGCATTTTAAATAATTTTTCATAAGTTTTAGATATTGCATTTACATTGAAATATGGATGAGGGTATGGTTTATAAAAACCTTCTTCGTGTTTAGAAATATTACTGTAAATTCAGTTTAAATATTAATTTCTTATTAATACTGATGTTCCCTATATTTCTTATTCTGAATGTTATTGTGATGTTTAAATCATTTTGGTTCAGAGATGTAAATTATGATATTAATTCAAATAAATTAATTTATATATTTTTTAATTATTACAATTAAAACACATTTTATAAAATATTAAAAAAAAGTTTATATATTTTTGAGATAATTAATTCAATATCCTATAAAATTTAAAAATTTGCGGAACCATTTATATAATTTTAAATAACTGTTTTAAAATTAAAAGAAACTAATTTAAAAATATGTATAAATAAATAAACGTATAAGAAATAAAACTGCCATTAAATAATTTATTTCTGGTTATATAAATAATTTTCTTTTAAAGTTTATTATAAACGTTATATACACTAATTAAATATATGTAATATGTAATGTTTTGAATACATCTATATAACAAAATATCTTATCAAGAATTAATAATCTTAAACAATTATTAACAATGTTAGATATAATTAATGCAGAAGATTTGAATAACCAAATGCTCTAGATTGAAAATAATAATAAACTTACTTAACTTTAAATTTTGTGAAATAAATTATTAACTTTAAATACTTAATTAACAAACTTGAATCGATAATTGTTTCTGAATTATTAGAATAGTACTTATTATCATACTAAATACACCTTTTACTCTGAAAATAACTTATTCAATGAATATATAAAATAGAAATAGTGTCAAAATCTATGTGCATATTAGGTTCAGTCAATGTAAACAGCTATTAACTTTTTATGTATAAAATGTTATATTTTTCATTTATGAGAGCCCTAGTAATAAACCTCGGTTATATTTTCAATTAAAATTCAATTAAAAGTATGCACAACCAATTTTTTTTCAATTATTTATTAAGAATGGAAAAACCAATTAATCAAATTCGTCTGTATGAAAAAAATTAACTCCAGTCATTAAATATGTTAGATATGATATAACTACGAAAATTGATTTTTGAAACTTTCTTCCACCAAAGTAAATTTTTATACAATGACTCAATGAAAAGAAGTACACTATATAATATGAAATGTATAAATAGTTATTATGAAATTCATAGCAATAAAAGCGGATTTATAAAATATATAAAAATATATACACTAATTTGAAATCAAATAAAATATATTTGTTCTAACTACAATATATATATATATATATATATATACAAGATTATGTGATATTTTATTTAAATCAATTACCTGTGAATAAGCATAATATATATAAATAGTTCTACAATATTAAATATATATTAGATAATATTAAAAAATAATTAAATTTCAATATACAAAAGAGATTATAGTAATATGTTGTTATATTTGTGTTTATATTAGAGAATTATTACATTATTTACATTTCTGATTTGCTCATCTGTATTATTATTTTATTCATTTCTTTCAATTTGTCTATAATATAATATTGCACGATTCTATTTCTCATTATTGTTAGTGAAACATTTTTCTTGAAATGTTAAACTTCATTTTTTTAATGTTAAAGCAATATAATAATTATTGAAAATAAATTACTAGATAATTGTATATGTTTATTAAGAAATATTGAAATAAATAATTTGTTTAGAAACATTTGCAAATAAATATTTGTAGAATTCTAAAAAAAATCAATTATTGTAGGTAAAAAGCGCAGGGACAAGCTTAACAAAAAGTCTCGTAAATTCTATGATGAATATGTACCAAGAGAGGGTGAAGTTGTTTATGGCAGTTGGGCACGCAGCGAGTGTTTCAAAGTTGAGCGTGGCTTGCTAACGTTTGGATGGGGTCGTTGGGATGAAATTCTTCAACATAGTCAATTTCGGCGAGGTTGGCGAGAAATGGATATTGAAGATTGCGCACGAGTTATTCTTTTATACTGTTTGCGTTATTATCGAGGCGATGAGAAAATACGCAGTTTCATATGGGATTTAATAACGCCTTTAGAAAATGGTGAAAAAGTTAAATCAGTGCCAATGAATGCTCCAGGACGAAACAGTCGACAAAAGAAAAAGAGTAGGGTCAGAGACGCACGTGAAACTAGGGGTTCCATGGTAAATGGAGGTCCGAATGATCCTAATCACTGGAGTCATGCAGAAAAATATGATGGCGACATATTTTTGGAAAGCAACTATAAGAAACACCTTAGTCGACACGCCAACAAGTAATTTTGTTTTCCTTTTATATTTAATAATAAATACTATCATTATTTAAATAATTAATGTAACTTAAACTGTGTGGTGTTTATAGGGTACTTCTTCGCGTCCGAATGTTATATTACATAAAACATGAGATCATTGGTGATCTAGTGCAACATATATCTGATGGTGTTCATGTGAGGTTAGTAATCGAAATTGATTATACGCTTTTTATCTTACCACTTGTTTACCGAACGAACTATCATAAAAACATTATTATGCACTTACACAGCGCTTATAGTTGCATGTGCAATGTATTTGTTTCGCCCTGGGACTTGCATAAGGAAGGGCTCATAGAGCTGAACCTTTTGTTTTTGACCTCCATAGCTATGTAAGTGACGCTGATCACTGGCCCCGCGCTACTAATAAAATTAGTCCGATCCTCATTTTGTCATACGCATTGTTACAAAAACAAGTAAGACTCGGCACAACCGAAATGGGTCAGGGATATCAGCAATAAAATCCGGTAAGAAATAGACAAAACCGAAGACAGGACTTAAAAACTGCGTGAAAATATAATGGAAACAAAAACAAAAATACCAAGCAGTGCACTGTGTCAGGAGGGCGCGAAACGCGAATAAACAAAAGAATTCGGTTGATCTGACGACGTCAATTTTCGGCGCTGCAAATATTTGGGATTTCGTATTATTTTAATTGTTATATCTTTATCTTTCTTATTGTTTGAACGCGAATAATTTATTAAAGACCAGCTTCGTTGAAGACTCACGTCGTCAGTTTATTTAATTACATTTTCTTCAAAATTGCAATCGTTGAACGGCGCGGATCTATTTGATTATTGTTTGGCGTAAAGTTGTTTGTTTGAATTAAAATTGGCAAATTGTAAATGAAACCGCCCCACAGTGCGTTGCGGCTAGATGCTCCACAGTTGGCCGAGCGGCCAGCCAAGTGGTGGGACTCGATGGCAGACAAGTCCCTTATCGTTGGATCCTACAAACATGGATATGAGAATTACGAGCAGATGAGGATCGACCCCACGCTTTCTTTCATTACAAGCTGCCCTCCCCAATCCCAGACTCAGACTAGCCAGACTAAGTGAGTACCCGATTCCATTTCATATGTGGTATTAACTCAATTAACTATATTTTGGCTACTATTACATCAATGCCTAATTGCATGCTTATATAATACACGCCTGCTTCGTTTTTTGTTCTTTTTTTATATATATATTTACTTATATTTGTACGAATTATGCTATGGTCCAAAAAGTTTCCAAATATTATCATCGAACATTAAGAATTTGTAAATTCATTGCTTTATATCATCAATTATTTATTTCGTTATTTAAAACAATGTATTGTGTAACTAATGCGACATTTTTACCAATTATTTTAGTTCAATTAAATATGACATTTCTTCTTCAGAATTTTTCAGATTGTATATTATGTAAGAAATCAATTTATTAAAAATGATAATTTAAAAATTGATAAACACTATTTAAAGTACATACAATTATTGTTATATACTGTTATTGTATATCTCCATTGCGGTTGGAATTCTTATCATAATTAATAGTACATTATATTTATTTTATAAATTGTTCTATATACATATATGTAACAATTTTGTATATTTTGTTATAAATTGAATACTTTAAACTAATAAGTGAAGTATAATTCTTATTTAAATTTTATTGAAATAAACGGGAATCACCCTTTATATACAAATATCAATTACATTATATACTCATTATTTAAATAGTCTCTATAACGATTACCAGTACTCGATTAAGATATAATATAGTATAAAATTGTAAATAGATTGTCTTCATATTTCATACGTCATTCAATATCACATTAATAAAAGAAATAATAAAGCATCAATTTATTATATGAAAAAATAAATAGAAATGAAATGAAAAATAAAATAAAAAAATATATCCATATCATTTTATCATCTTAACTATATAATGATAACAATAAATTTATATGTGAATATTATTTACCATAAACAATGAATAAATAAATCAATTACAATTAATATGATAATAATAAGAAGCACTTATAAAATAATTTAGAAATTACTAATTCACAAAATTATTCATAAAACACGATTATTTAATTAACATTGACAAATAGGTTATATATTTTTTTAATATTATTGGCTAAGCTGTACAGAAATTCTATATTATTTTAATTACTTTTATTTTAAATTAGAGCGTTTATAAATATTGTATGATAATATAATATAACGTAAAAAAATAAAATAGTAGAAAGGAATTAATAATAGTTACCTTTCTTTGATACTTGTATTATAATTTAGTCATAAATATTTCTATAAAATACATTTTATAACTAAATAGGGAAGAGTGCGGTTTAGAAAATGAAGTAGACGATGGAGAATTGTCTGGAATGGGTAAGGATGCCAAAGATTCAGATAAATTCAATAGGGAGACACCAACGGATTCACCATCGATATCTAGCAAAGCTGATACTCCAATCCCAGAAGCCAGTAGTAGTCATGACGATAATCCATTGGAAGAGGACAAAACATGGCCCTCTGTAGTCGATCTTAATACGCGTTTGCGACGTGTTATCAGTTCTTATCAACGCAATGTTAAAAAAGATGAAATGAAATCTTTTCAAAAAGCAAAACTTGGAGCAGATTCTGACATGCCTAATCACGCAGCTACAACTATTGAACCTCCTCTTAATATGCAGGGCTGGGACCTTCAGCAGCTTGCTATGTATCTTCTAGTTAGTATTAATATTTATTTATTTAAATTTAAAATATTCTTTTTAGTTTTATGTGTTATATTTTGAACATACAAATAAAAAGAACAACCTTCTGTTGTTCTGTATTTGACTATCTACTATCAAATTACATCTAATGTGGATTATGTTCATTTCTTATATTTGTATTGATTTTTCTTCAGAATAATAAAATTGATTAAAATCTCATTTTTATGATGTAGTGTCTAGATATCACAAAACTCTTAGTTTTGTGAAACGAACAATAAGGAATTTTATAGTTAGAATATACTTAAAACATTGTGTGTTTAACTTCTTAAATTATATCCATTATAAGATATATTATCATCAAATATGTATAACATATATTCCTTAAATTCCTTTATTTTACTATATTCATAATAATCTTTTATTGCAAATATTAAATATTAATTATTCAAACCCAGTAAAATAGACTAAGAAAACCCATATATATCTACGAAAATATTACAAGATAATTATTATAAGTGAATAAGATAATAGAAGAAAAAAGATATCCTTTTTTCTAATTAAAAGTATTTTTATGAAGTTAATTCGTTATGTTGTTTTATATTATGTTCATTATTAAATTAATATTCATTTTCACTAATTTTTACAATAAATTATTAAACAAATGAATAAACATAATAAATTTCTATTTTAAAAACGATTTTTAATTTATACAATATAAAGTTATAAACAACATTCTGATTATATTGCTTAAGTATATATTACACAGTACTATTAATCAATTTTTGGAAATTGATATATTCATCAACTTTGATATATTATACTATAAAATTAGATTATTCTATTATACCAATAAATATTTTGTTATTTATATTTTTTTAATCGCCGTCCTTTAACTTTCTATCAATGATTCACTATAAATAATAACCATTTAACATATTATTATTTATTTAATGTAACAAGAAAATCAATACAAATAGTGAACATGTACAAACAAATTGACTGTTTACAAAATTTGTTTCTTTATTTACTTTATAATAATATTATATACGAATATAGACATTAATACTTAAACAATCAAGCAATGTTGTTATTAATCAGAAATGTAAATAATACTTTTATTTTATAGAAAATGGAGAGAAAAGAAAAAATGGAAGCAATGGTAAAGGAAAGGGAACGGACTCGAATTGAAGAACAAAAAGCCAAATGGACACGACGAGAAGAAAGCGAATTTTTAAGAGTAGTATCTACATATGGAGTCAATTATGATAGGAAAAAGGCTCAGTATGATTGGACAAAATTCAAGAGCATTGCAAGATTTGATAAAAAAAGCGATAGTGATTTGACAGATTATTATATGTCTTTTAGGGCCATGTGCAAAAAAGCTTGTAATTCAAAAATGACTGAAGATGATGGTAAATATAAAATATATCTTTACTTATCTTAACTTTATCAGTATATAATGATAATTGCATAATAAGAAGCTCATATTTATTCATTATAAAACACCATTATTATTCATATACAAATATTTATTTTTTTCCAATTTAATATAAATTTCAAAACTGCATACAAAATATTTATACATAAAAAAATGAAAGAATATAATTAGTAATTTCAATTTCCATTTCTAGAATCTATAATAATTTTGTGTATTTTCAATTAAACTAATTATTAATCGAAGTATTAACAATTTTTGACATTCTATTAATTAGAGTATCTTCTTTTTTACTTATAATTAAATATTGTAAAATTTAATTTATTAAGAAACAAAAGAAATAAGCATTATATTACTTCATTTAAAAATAAATGTAAATATAAGAAATTGTGAATTCGAGTAGATTTAAACAATACAAATTTTAATTTTAAGTAATCTTAAATGTAATTTTAATTTTACAATAAACATTTATATTTATTATTAAAAAATATTAGAAATTATCATGCCATTATTTAATTTTAACAGATTATCTTATAGATCTCCTAAGTCCATCAAAAGCACGACAAATACTTGATCGAGTTGATCTTCTAAGTAAAATACGAGAAGAAATTTTATCTCATCCTCATCTAGAAGAAAGACTTTTACTATGCCAACCTTCAAATGATACACCAGACTGGTGGCAGCCAGGAAAGCATGATAAAGAATTATTGCTGGGAGCGGCTAAACATGGTTTAGGTCGTACTGATATCACCATTCTTAATGACCCAGATTTCTCATTCCATAAAATATTAGGAAAGAGTATTTATAGTAATATTCAAGTAGCACGATCTACTGTGGATAAATCAGAAAAAGCAATAAAACTGGAGAACCGTGAAGACATTTTGAAATTCGATAAAGATGAAATTCTTGTAAAACTTGAGAAAGGTGAAGGAACTTTAAAAATCGAAAAAGTTGGAATAAAAAAAGATAAAGATATCCATTGTTCTGATAAAAAGACAGAAGCGATTAATTCTGATAAAGGCGAAGTTGAATTAACTATAGTCAAAACAGAAAATAAACTAGAAGATACTGTCAGTGGATCTTCCTTGACAATCACGACTATAAGTAAGGCAAAACCACCAGAAGATAATGTTATCAAAACTGAAAGTGAAAATAAAATTACAGAAGTAAAAGAAAAAGAATCAGACATTGATACTATAAACGATGAACATTTAAAAGAAAAGAAATCAGTGGAGATTGAAGAAGAAATTAATAAAGAACATGAACCTAAGGAGAAAGATGCTGCAACTAAAGATTCAGAAGAATCAGAGGAGGTTAAAAAAATAATTGACGAAAAGGAACATACATTAGAAGAAAATGCTAAAGAAGAAAAAGTAGAAGAGGAACCTAAAGAAGATGAAAAGAAAGATGAAGCTGATAAAACTTTGCAAAAAGAAAATGATGTTGAAAGAGAAAGTAAGGATGAAGAAGGAAAAGATGAAATGACTGAAAATGAAGTCAAAAAATTGCCTGAAATTTCGATAGAAAAAGAAGAAATAAAAACAGTCAAAGAAGAAATCGATATTACAGTTGCAAAAGAGGAAAAAATTACAGAAATTAATAACAAGGAAAAAGAAAAAGACAAAATTAAAGCAGATGAAAAGAGTACTGGTATGAAACCAGCAGATCTTAAAGCCATGTTTCCTGACTTAGAAGTTATCCAACCATTATCAAGACTGACTCAAATTGATACATTTGTATTGCGAGACAAACCATTAGATTATAATGAACCTACTGTTGCACAGCTTTTAGCTCATAACTATCAGAGCTCGATTAAGTGGCCTAAGGTAATTTTAACAAAATATTTTGTATGTTGCATGATTTTTGTTACAAAATTGAAACTAGCTGAATAAAAAAACCAAAATATACTTAAAATTGATTAAATATTATATTTAATATCAATATTTTTATTTAAAATTTATAATGTGCAACTTATATATTATTTTTAGGAACATGCTATTGAAGCACGGTTAATGCATATTGTTCATGCAATTGAACATAAAGAATGGCCCGTGTCTATAAATTTTACAGCTGGAGATGAAACAGGTATTTCACATCAAAATGAAAAAGATAATTCTGAAATTATTACAATTACAACAGATCATGGTTTATCACGAGCTTTGAATGCTGCAAATACAAGCATGTCAGCAGCTAAAAAACGGAAACGCCATATTGCTATTGATGTGGAAACTGAAAGAGGTAAATTATTACATATGATACTAATATTTTTAAAAATAATGATAATTTGTTGTTATTATTAGTAAAGATATTGTTTTTTATTTAATAGTAAATACCTAGTTAATTATGTCATGTAATATAAATTAATAATAAATGAATATTTAATATATTATAAAATAAATCAACTTTCAGTAAAACTTATTTTTATATAATACATAATGCAATATTTGTGAATTTTATAGCAAAACTGCACGCGTTGCTCAATAGTACTCATTTAACTCCACCACCACCGATTCAATTAAGTAAACCATCAGTTCTTACGGGAACCAATTGGGACATAAACGAAGACCAACAAAATGAAGATTCAAGACGTTCAACTCCAGTACAACCTCCACCGGCACATCAACAAACCCGTACACCAACTATACCATTTGATTTAAAATATACAGTACCGGGAAAAACCACTATCATTCCTGGAACTTCAAGTACATTAACACCTATTGATTTATCATCTAGGTAAAACAATTTTATTAATGTTGAAAAATAAAAACATTCATTCAACAAAATATTTATTTTTAATAGTTTTTTAAAATTCAATAAAAAAAAATAACTAAAATATATATTTTACAGTTATCCCAAAGCTACTACAGATACATCAAGCAAAGATATAATGAATGAAGTTCAAGATTTTTCCATGCCAAATAAAAATAAGCAACTAAATATCTGTAGTAAAGGAAAACTTGAAACTATGCTTGACAAACTTATGAAACGAAAAAGTAGTGTAAGTATTGGTTTATTGTTCTGTTTCCCGTTTTATTGTTAAGTATTATTAAACTTTTAAATGATTATCTAATTATTATTATATATATAACTTCCAGAATAATGACACATTGACATAATTATATTGTAAAATCTTTGTAATTTGATACTTTATTATCAAAGTATTTGATTTTACTATTCAAAATAATACATAAAAATGTTTAACAATCATATGATAATACATTATTTAGTATATTATATCAATTAATGAAATTATATGTTAACATAATAAAATGCATTAAATGATAAATTCAAATTTATAGCCAAGTGATGAACCTGTTGTTGGTAAAGAAAAGAAACGACGTAAACTGGATGAAATTGTTTTGGGTTTAAGTGCTGCAAAAGAGCAACAGACAAACCATTACCCTGAACACAGTAAAAAGAGTACCATCACCCCAAATGTTACTGTGACACCAACGTCAGCACCGATTGGACTACCAAACCCACAATCAGTGTCACAAAAACCTTTCTCTGTTACTGTAACTTCAATACCATCATCTAGATCATCGACTTCTACTAACTTACCACCACCATCTTTACATTCTCACAAAGATAGTTTTTCTGCTTTATTGGCTCAAGCTGAACAGCAAAATCGAGAATTAGTTAAAAAACAGCAGCAACACCAAGTGCAGCAGCAACAACATTCACATCAATCACATCAATCACATCAACAAACCTTCAATTCACAGTCTCATGTATCATCATCTTCAAGTCATCGTAAGAACTACGAAGCTATGATTGCTGACATTAATAAAGTTGCTGAATACTCTTCTAAAATTGGTTCTTACTCACATGAAGCTAAAGTCAATAAATGGTTAGCAGAGCAAACGGCTATGTCTGAACAATTGAACGCCGAGTATCTAAATACACCTAGACGAAGGAGACCACGAGTTGATCCTTCTTTACTCGATTGGAAGAAACTTACAGGAGAAGAAAACGTTGCAGTTGTTAATCGCATGACTGGAAAGAAGGTAATTGTTGTTAATTATTTTTAGAATAAAAGCAAACATATTTTGTTTTATTTAACGTCTAAAATACGTTTATAGTTAAAAATTTTAAGCAATATATTTATATAAAAATTTTAGAAACATAAATTTTATAAATAATAGTATTCACGAAATAATACGTTTTGAAACAGGTAACTGGTAGTAAAGCACCGCAGTTGAAACGGTTAGGTCAATGGTTATTGGAAAACCCGATGTTTGACGTTGATCCTAAATGGGCGGAATTGGTGAAAGAACGCGGCAATTTGCCACATGATTTGCAGAAACGACTCGCAGCTGTCGAACGTAGTGCAACTGGTGGAGGAAGTACGAGTGGTAATGCTGGCGGTGGTGGTAGTAATGTACCTTCAAGTAGTGGTGGCAATACTAGTAGTAACAAAGGTAAAAGTCCGGGACGCCCGTCCATGATGCCAAGTCCGACAAGCCAACAATCAATAAATCAAGCTAATTTGGCAGCAACTTCAATGGCAGCGGCGGCCTCTGGCCTCAACTTTTCGTCGCTCGGCAATCTTAATAATTCTATTTTGTCGAGTCTATCGCTAAGTAATTTCGACCCGAAAAACAATCCGTTACTAATGCCGTTTGGTGGCTTACCGAATTTGAGCGCCCTAGGAGGTTTGAGTAATCTTGGCAACTTGAGTAATATCAACCTTACCAATTCGTTATTTGCAAACCTTGCTGGACTCGGATTGCCACTTCCGGGAATAGAAGCAGCCTTGGGCGCTGCAACTAGTACTACTGATACAGTTACTTCTAACTCGAAGAATCAAAGCTGTTCATCTGGTGGAGGCACTGGTGGTTCGGGAAAATCTCGTTCAAAGGTGCCCTCGGATTCATCTACTAGTAGTAAATCGAGTGCTCCATCTACGTCTACGGCAACTGGTTTGCCTACCACTACACCTTTTCCCTTCTTCTTCCCGAACCCAAGTCTTTTGTACACACCACTCGGATTAGGTGGACTCAGTCCGTTCGGCATGCAACCAGGTGCAGTTCCCTCGGCATATGAAAGCCTCGCGCAATGCGGTCTTTTACCACCAACGTCTACACCATCATCCTCATCTTCGCGCAAACAATCCTCCACGTCCAATGGTTCGTCTGCTCGCCAAGATGCTAAACGTAAGGAGGAAGCCAAAAAATCCAGGTACTCGACCGAGCCTAGTGTTACGGTGCACTCGTTTACTCCGGAAACGATCCCTTTGACGCATCGTACATCTCAAGAAGAAAAGCATCATAAAGTTGTCGATAAAAAGGCTGATACTGTGGAATTAACGGAAGTTGCTGACCTCTCTGCTAAGAAGAGTAACAATAGTGGTGCTAGTATTAACAAGGAAAAAGAAATTAAGGACGCGATAGAGCAACTCAGTAGAACGAATGCTGAATTATTGACGAGAAATCTTACTGAAGAAATTCAAAGACCTCTTAAAAGACCACGCAGCTCCGAGCCACCTGCGATCGAAGTAGTGCTGGAACCCGTTCTAAAGAAACATAAAGAGTCGGTTGAACTTCCCAAAACTCCTGAAACTTACACGGGAATTGCAGATCCCGAGCCAGTGCCGATTATAGAACCGCCACAATCGGATTCCCCGCAAAAAGAAGAAGAAGAGGAGGAAGAGGAAGTGAGACCTCGATCGCCCGTTATTGAAACGCCGACTAAAATCGAAGACAAACTCGTAGAGGAAGCTGAAGTAGTCGCTCCTCCTGCGCTGGCTTCGACACCGTCTCCTGTTGCAGTCGCAGTGGTGCTTTCCGGAGAAGAGTCACAGAAATCAGTCGAAAAGCAAGCGCAGATTCAAGATGCCCAACCTCCACTTGAAGAGGAGAGCAAAGTTGCGGCAACTAAGGCCAAGAAGGCACGAACTGCAAAACGCGCGAATCCCGAGCCACCCGTCGAGCGCAAAAATCTCCGATCAAGCGCTGGCAGACAAGCGCGAGCTGCAGCTGAGCGGCAAGCCCGAGAAGGCGAACAACAGGCCCAGCAACAAGCTCAGCAGCAGGCGGAACTTGACGCTAATCAACCGGATGACTGAGAACGACGCACGAAAAAGCGAAAAACGCGCGCCTCGCGGTAGTACTAGTCGCGCGATTCGATGCGGCTGACTAACGTTTTGCTTTAACACGGAAAGCTTAACGTCAAATTAAAATAATATCGACATTCAAAAGAAACGAGATACATGAATTACGCTTGATTATTATTCACGTCGACGGCTCGAGCACGTCACGAGGACTGTTTTATATATATAAGTACTATTCAGTATGTATGCTAATGAATAATCATAGTTTATCGTAATGGACAGAGACGTAAGCTAGCGATTACTTGGAACGAACGAACGAACGCAGAATGTTGTAAATAAACTATACAATCGCGCCTAGGTACATTATCTTAAGTCGAATTGTGTACTTGGAAAAAGTGTATATAATGCAGTGTACTTTCGATTATGTAGGTTCTATGATTCAAATGGCTTTTTTGTTGTTCGCAAAGCTATGGGTTTAACTTATTGGACTCTTTAATAAATATATAAGGATATTGACGTATCATTGTTTCTTGTTTAAAGAGGGACGGGGCGGTCATTTATATTCTACATTTTTTTTCTTTATCACCGTTTCTAGTTTTTTCTCATTCTTACACACATATACACAAATACACACATACACATACGCGCGCGCGCTCTCTCGGCAAACAAATTGTTTCCAATTATTCTCTCATATTTTTAATTAGATTGCATGGGAGAAACATAACAGCAAATATGATCAGAACAAGTGAATTAAATAAAATGGCTGTTGTTGCGCTAGCGAATGTCTGAATCTCATGTCCCTTGCAATGTATGTGATTGACAATTTTGTGTTCTCCGTTTCGCTCGCGCTCTATCATTGTTCTTTTCTTTGTATTTTCTCAATAATTATGTCTCGTTAGTCAACATGACAATTTCACGTGATTTCAGTTTTTGAAATTTAATTTTGTATATTCTTTTCTAATCTTCCTACATTTTATATCATTAAAAATTTAATAAATAAGCGTTAATTTACATATTATATTATTTTTATAGTATACTATTTATACAAAAATGATCAAATTAAGCTACTTTTTCACAATTTGCATTTACTATATTAATACTACTTTAATAAAATATATTTTTAGTTTAACTTCGAATAATTAATTGTGTATAACTATATGAATTTGTTCTTTTTATATTACTATTCTTATTATAATTAAAATAACTAGTTTATTATAGAATAATAAGGTTTATAATAAGTATCTTCTCATTTTAGACTTTTATTATAAAACCGTTACAAAAAATTGTTCCAAGTATCTTTATAAGTAGAATGTGGTATTAATATTAATATACAATTTATTGGAGATGCGAATTTTATTTATACATTTTTCTTCTACTTTTAACCACTGTTTGTATTATCTCTTTGTTATATTTATTAAAATAAATCTTAATTAGACTGTCATAATTTAAAGTACTTTGTTTTAAAAGTCGAAGGAAGATGTTGGCAAATTTTCATTTCTATTATCACAATTTACTTATTTAGACATTTCAGTTGCATATTTTATGTATATTAAAAATATTAAACCTTTTTATAATATATATTATGTTTTTTAATTCAATATTAAATCACAATTTGTAAATATTATTAGAAGTATTTTATATAATTGACAAACACATTTTTAATAAGTTTATATAGACAAAAATATGAAATCACGTGCAATTATTATAAGTGACTTAAACACTGCTTATAATTTTATGAAGTGGTGGTATGTGATGATTAATTTCGAGCTTGCGGTATAAGGTTTTGTTAATGTTAATTGATAACATGTACAATACATTTTGTCTGATAATTAAGAGTTTAAAGGATAGTTGTTACACATTTATAAAATTGTTCAAATTAATCCTAATGATATATACTTTTAAATAAAGTGAAACAATTTATTGTGATATATTTAAAATGAAATGTAATATGAATCACAATTTTAACTACAAAGAATCCTTATGAGATTAAAATTTTATTATTTAACAATTTTTATATTTTATTCAGAAACATTTGTTGTAACAACTAATCTTTATACTTAAACTTAATTTTGTGTCTTTTTTGTACAGATTGTCTGTAAAATTTCTCGACTCTTCAAAATATTTCAACAGTATAATAATAAACAAAAATATGATACTTAAAAGCGCTTACACATGTATAATTAATGAAAAAAAGTATTCTCTCTGTTTTCAACGAATGACTATTAATTTTTTTTCCATCACTTTTATTTGCCACCGTAGCAAAAATTAACAAAATGTATGATAATATTTGATAAAATGTTTTTACAAAAAGACATATGCCTCGAAGGCTGTATGTACACCGTTTAATAT
>JABFQC010001145.1:0-20829 GCA_022817085.1 Psilanteris sp. ZL-2020 | reverse complement strand
AATTTTTAAACAAAGTGTATAATAAATAATAAATATGTTGAAATTATACTATTAACAAAAAATTAAGTATATTAACACTGTACCAACAATAAATAGTAGTTTTAATCAATATTTTTCTTTCCGTGTAAGTAAAAAATGGTTTTATTTGTGCTTTTGTTTTTACTGCGAAACAGTTTGGAGCAAATATTTCGATGCGTAATGTATGCTCTGGAAGAAGTGGGATTTATGTCATGGCATAAATAAGCACATCGAACGCCGTTAGTAAGCAACCTCCAGCCCCGACAACGAAGTCGCGGATTTTAAGAGCTCTCTGAATAAGTCCAAAAAGTATCGGGCTCTGTTCGAGAGTTGGCCCCCGTCAGTTGGCATCGACTTTTCGCTGCGTGCATTTCAGAGTGATCATATCACGGCGCTGATTCCGAATAAACTTTTACCATTGGGCGTGAACAAACGATATTTAATGAGATCTTTTTTTAAGAATCGGTAGTTAATGGTAAGTTTCTGTAAAGGGAAAACATTTTGAAAATTGGATAATTCCATTAAATATTAATTGATAATGAATAAATATTAATAAATAAAAAACAATGTTAATTAAAAAGAAGAATCATCTATCGCTATAATGAATAGCAGAATGAGTTTCATTTAAAAATTTCTTAAACGCACTTTTAAATTTTTTCTTTACTTTTGATGGATTAAGTAATTTTAGAATTTTTTGTTTAGTATTTTTATCATTGTTATTTCAAACGAATGATACTAAATTGTACAAAGTTTATCACACGCAAGGCGAAAGTAGATAAATAATTTTTGTATTATTTAGTTAATAATAATACAGTTTATCATTATTAATATCATTCGTAGCTTTTTTGTTTCATATTATCAAATGTATAGATCGATCTTATACGCGATAATTATTTATTGGTTCGACGCGGATTACTCGTACGGACTAATTTCTTGAGCTGTGTGACCCGAAATGCATTCTTTACAGAATTGTTTGGACAACGTCTAACAGAGACGATGACCGATTTGAATAATCGGAGTATTTTAATCAACACTGCGAACCCAATTTCATAAGCGCGTCGGTCAATTTACATGTTGAGCGTCGCGCAGCTCTTATAGGCGCAGTGTCATATTTCTTTTTCGGAGCCGATTTCACCTCGGCAAAGCAGCAGTGCCCCTTTCGGCAGATGGTCTTTCTGCAACAAGAACATAAAGAACTTTCATCGGAAATCAATTTGCTATTTGATTATGGTTCGTTGGTCTTGTTTCTTCGCGAAGACCAAGTTCGCGCGGAACAAACAATTTCATTTGCGACGTTTCGTGTGTCTATTATTCAAATCGCTAATGACGTCGCACACTACGTTTTGTATTAATCGCATTGCAATTTTACAAATTACACAGTCTACTTTTTTGCAAAGTCATTAACTGTTCGGCATTAAATGCAACGCAGTTCATTCAACTTATATGCCATAACCTAAAATTTTAACGGTAAAAATAAGAGGAGTCGCTTATTAAATAAATAAATTGGTTCAAATGAAGATTAAGGGTGCATTTTTGAATAATCTTGATATTATTGCGATTAGTTAATAGTTCAAATTACTGATTTGCGTAGATCGAAACGAATGGAGGCCTTGTTTTTGAAAGCGAGGAAAGAGGAAAACGCAAAATTGTATATATGTACGTAAAACGTAAAGAATAATTTGGGCGATGGTGTCTTTTCTCGTGCAATTCAATCAATTTCAATTACTAAAAAGACCCGAATTGTAAATTGAATACACGCAATGACTATAATATA
This sequence comes from Psilanteris sp. ZL-2020, assembly GCA_022817085.1. NCBI lineage: Eukaryota > Metazoa > Arthropoda > Insecta > Hymenoptera > Scelionidae > Psilanteris > Psilanteris sp. ZL-2020. The sequence continues at coordinate 19,037 of JABFQC010001145.1, read as the reverse complement.
TAAATTGAATGACGCGCTTTGCAGCGAAAACTTTTACGTTTCTTAAAAAATGGCATTAAAAAAGCGATTCGCGTCGTTAAAGCGAACGAAAGTGCATTAAATTTTGCAACTTTTCGGAATTTCCGCGCAATCATCAACGAGCCTGCGTAAAAGTCGGCGCTCGTACTTGCGGGATAGCACTTCTGCACTCGGTTTAAAAGCGTTCATAATTTTGTCAAACTTCGGTTCGTTATATAAAGACGCATCGCGCGCATCTTTGCTCGCGGACGTTCGATGGCGTAATGCGATTTTATAATTTCACCGAGTGACTTATTCTTTTGCGTCGGGTCAACGAACTTCTTAATATCAACAGGGTACCAAGTTACGAACGCGGTCGGGAATGTAACTGCCGGAGTCGCAAGTTTAACACCAACTGCCGAACGCGAACGATAGTTTCTCTTAAAAACGACGAGCGTCTTGTCCCGCATCAAATCGGATTAATTCCGCGTCAATTTGATTGGCATCTTGTTTAACACGACGCAGCGTAAACCGAGAAACGCGATTTTGCTATCCCGATTTCATAAATCACGATGCCAAATTATCAAATATGTTTGTGACTGAAGAACTTTGAATAAAGAACTTTAGATAAATTGGTGCAGTAATTATGTAAACGATGAAACACTTGAATTTGCTTCAAATTTATTACACGGAGAAAAAAGTTTCAGTAAAAATGACTTAAATTTCAGTGAATGTTATTCAAAACACAGTAAATTATGGACAAAACAAAATATTAATTTGACAATTCCTGATATTTTCGGTATATTACAAACATTCATTAATGTTTACTGTAAAGTTCAGTAAATTCTAATAACTAATATTTTGTTGTTTATTTGATAATTAGTTATTCTAATACCCTATTACACGGAGAAAAATATTCTTGAAAATATTACTGTATAAATAGTAAAACTGAAATATACTTAAAAATACTATGAAAATGACCATATTATGTAATAAAATATTCAACTTGCATTAATGCATTAAAATGATTTTGAATGTATAATATAGTGATTATAATAATTTTATAATAAATGTTGTAGTATTTTTAATCATATCCTACTGTTACTATTTATAAAGTAATTTTTTCCATGTTAATTTTAATGCAAAATTTTGTATTCGCTTACATTTTCTAGTTCAACAATATTTATTCAGAAATAAATTCAGTTTAAAAAATATATATTATAAACATCTACGATCGTTCTTTTAATTTTATAAATTTCAATTAAATGTAATACGAAATTAATAAATTGATTTTATGTTATATTTAATATTACACGCAGAAAAAAGTTCAGAAATATTATTAAAAATATTATTAAAATCACGGAAATTACTGAACGTTTCAGTAAATATTTATGGATATTTGTAAATATATTCCGATAATTCTAACTGAAATTTTGTTTTATACGTAAGTTACTGTGTTTACAATAATATTTACTGAACTTGCAATAATTTTTGATCGATTTTTGTCTGCGTGTATAAAAAATATACCGTATATACATACATAAGTAATTTACGACTTTCCAGTACAAGTTCCCCTCTTCCCAGTTTTCAAACAAATTATATTATACACGCGAAAATGAAACATAATTTTGCAATTTAAAAATACCCAAAACTTAATAATAAATTAAAAAATATAAAAATTTAAAAAATGATAAAATTTCAAATTTAATTCAATTATATGCAACGTTGTATGAAATAAAATGGATACAAATATTAAACAAACGCAATATTTATTACAAAGTAGAAGTTGTAGGTTCAACGAATACGATTCATTATAATCACGATGGTAATGATTTCGGAATAAAAAAAGATGTCGGACTAATCGACCATTGATATGACTGCAAAGCGAGACACGTACGCCACGTTTAACATGCACGGAAAACAAAGCGTCACCCGTTATGCATTGCAAGAAGCGCCGAGTGTGATCGCGAATCCCGTATGAAGTGATACGAGACCGAGTCAAGTTAAACGGATAAATCGGTAGTTTGGTGGGGTAGGCCCGGGTCCACTCTCTAAAACGAAACGGTTCTAGGCCTGGACTTGTTCACCTTTAGTCATATAACCGTATTCCGGATAGATTCGAGGCTGACGTCAATGATCGCTCGTTGATGCGAAGATGACACATTCCTGGACCCATCGCGATCGCGACTTGTATTTGAACCTATCTTAATGTTTATGTTTGGATACATATTTCGAGAGTATATCAAATCACGTACATATTGACTTTCATTGCAAGTAAATTGACTTTTTTCACGGTCTTTTAAATGACGGTTTATAAACATATAATCTGTTTTTTATTTAATAATACTGGGTCACTGCGCATCCCGCGCATAAAATGTAATTTATTTAATACATAAACAATTATGTAATGGCATTTTTATTATTGATTTATTATTTATAGTGAATTAAAGGGATATAGCATTGTCAATATTTTAATGGTAAATAATGAGTTAATAATTATTAGTATTAATATTTATTGTAACGAATTGGATTACTCTTATTCATACAAGAATATTAAATTCTTATACATACGAAAAATAATATTTGTAATATTTATAGAATTATTTTTTAAAAACAATGCATATTCCCTCTCACAATAGCAATGCTTTAATTATAATAATTTTTAATTTGAATTCTTTTGTACATATTGTTTTCGTAGATGTGGAAATATCTTTTGAAGTCGTTATTATAATTTACATATATATAGTTGATATAAGTTAAATCATTTTAATTAAAAACACGATTGAAAATAAATTAATTTTATACGTTAAAACTGTTGTTTATATTAAACAATAAGATCAGAGTGTAATAAAAGAAATGAAAAAATAAAAAAAAGGGACCAACACAAACTCTGTAGGAAACATTTATAATTATAATCTGAAATTTTAATTAATACATATAAATTTTAGTTTGTAGTTAAATATCAAAATGAATGCATTTTTCTTTTAAAATGAAAAAAAAGAATAAGTTAGAATAAAATAGTACAATGTACTGTATATTATTTTTATTTTGTTATAGTATTTATTTATAGTAAACTATAAAAATAGTTTATAAATAGAAAATAATTATATTTTGAAATTTATATAATGTGCGATCTATGAATATTCTTAATATAAAGGTTTTTGATAAAGGAATAATTCGATTAAAATGACGAATTTATTACTAAAAATTATTAATTAAATAAAATATTAAACATTAAATTTGATGCATGATGTCTAGTGTAAATTATACTATACGTATTAAAAATTGTTGTCAATATATTATTCAGTTAGTCAGTAAATCAATTAAGAAATAAACATTTTTTTGCTTAGTAAACTACTTTTTTTATTATTATTATTTCTTCAAACAGATTTTTTAGAGAACTGTTTTTTTTGCACAGAAAAATAATCTAGCAAATTTTTTATTCTATATATAAATATAGTGACCGTGAGATATACTTGAAAGTATTATATAAACATTACTGTATAATTAAAAACAATTTTTTAATAAAATTTTTAGCACAAAATAATATATTTAAATTATGTAGAATGTTTAAATATATATGATATACGACTGTTGTTATAATATTTTATTTTACTATTTATATAGTCAGTTTTTATATATTATTTGTCTCAGCGTGCGGAATACAATTAATCTTAACAATTTATTTTAATTCGTGTATTTTTATTTACTATAAACAAACTGGTTCATTTTCATGTAATAATTCGTACAAAAAAAACGTAAAAATTTAAAATTTATTAAACAAATTAGTGCCATTATATTTTATTATACATATATATAATTATCATAGATTTATATATCCAGAATTATTTATATACGGAAAATTGTATTTCGCTTGTTATTATAATTTATTATATATATATTTTTTTTCAAACAAACGTACGCATGCTTCTTAAATTATTGCACTGGTCGAATTGGAATAAAAAAAGAAAAAACGAATCGCACAAGATTTTCTCGGTACGATTAAACGCCATGAACGTTGCCTAATCTGTAAGAGAATTGGAGTTGGAACATCGTTTTCTTTCTCTCGACGCGTAAATTTTTGGCACTCACGAGAGTATCGCGGATAATAAATATGCATGGTGGATTCAATTATTCGTTCGTTATGAGTGAAGGACGACTTCTTTCTCTTTCTATCTCCTTCTCTCTCAGAATAACGTTCTTTCACGGTACTTTTCTCTTGCATACAGCCGCGTCGAATCGGAACCGGGCTTACGAAATGCACGTACGGTACTTATCGTACCAAGTCGCATACACGTTTGCTTATACACTTCGCTTCTGCTTATTTATCGTTTCATTCATTTACGCATACATTTTTTCAATAAAAATTGCACTTTTTCAACACAGACTTCCGAAACCCCGATCGAATTATTTCCAACATTTTTTTGTTTCTTTTTGATAAGGTTTTGATGGAGATCAGAATATGCGGTTATATTAATATCGCAAGAAAAATAATTTGAACATTGATTACAAACGGATTGCATGAACCGAGCGAAATTGGTAATAAACCCATTTTCACTCGGAAGGACGTTCAAAATTTCTTTTGATAATGGCACGAGCATTATGATAAAATGTATCTAACTTTCTCCAAATTTGTACGAAAGTGATACCAGTAGTAGAAATGGCGCTAAGAAGATAGCATTTCAAAACGTATAAACGAATGAATTATACGCGGTGTAAAAAAAGAAGAAAAAAAAATGCAAATACTTTCAAAAGTTCAACCAAATTACAGTTATTTATTCGTTAACGTTGCATTGATATTACAAGAATATACGTAAATGATAATAATATTACAATGAGGTGGTATAATAATAATTGCACGAAAATGGTACAAGAAAAGAATGTTAAACATTGAGCGTTATATTTGCTGAATATTTGAGCAATTATTGCGTAAGTTTTTGTGAAAAATGACCATACACCGGATAGAAATTTCGTGCAATTTGTTCTCAATAATTGCCGCACGTAATTTATATGAATGCACGTAATATTAATTACATAAATGTTTGCAACGCGTTTGGACAATTGTTTGCGCAATGTCGGTTTGCATAAGAGCTGCTCCAGCGTCCTAAAAATTCGTCAATTCTTCTAAGGATAATCTTATTACGTTTTCAAATTTGCCGTTGGTATCTAGGAGTACCGTCAATTTGCAAAGAGCATACTTAACGACAAAACGAAATTATCTTTAGTTTTAGATAAAAATAATAATTGTTTGGATGTTGCTCGGCTATATTAGAAAACAAGCCGTGTCTACTTAGCGACCTCTCCTCCCCCCTCCCGAAATAAAGACCATCGGTCGTCAAGTCATGTTCATACGCATGTAAACATAGAAGTGTCGGTGTGCAATATTTGTATACCCATGCAGAAACACTTTGGCTGGACTTCTTTCACGGGGCAACGAACTCTGGCATTCGCCATGGCACCAAATGTTACTTTACTTACTATACGGCATCATGAAAGACCAGTTGGAAAAACGATTGCAATCATTGCCGGGCCGAGAAGATGAAGCCAATCGTTATTGTTTGAACAGAATTTGAATGAAACGGTTTTTGTAATTGTTTATTTTAAGTCGTGTAATATGACAGAAGGTATTTCTATAATGCAATTTTCGTCTGATCCGAGGACAAATTGATGTTAAGGTTCATTGTTAAAAATATATAATATATGTCTTATCTAAGACACAAAGTGACTTAATGACTCCTAAGTGTCTTAACCAAGCGCACAATATCTTGTGTTAAGACGGCTGGTGACTCAAATAAGTCATTTTGTGTCTTAAACAAGCTGCGTTTAAGAAAAGTACACTGAAAGAAATAATTCTGCAAATTTTACCATAGTATATTGTAAACATGGGATAAAGGAAATAAATGTAAACAAATGGGATAAATTACGGTTAAAACTTCAATAAATGTAATAAAAATTGCCATGCAATCTGATAAAAACAATAATATTTTCAAATATTTATTTACATTTTTTCCCTTTATCCGATGTTTACAATATTGTCTGGTAAAATTTGCAGGATTATTTCTTTCAGTGTAACACAATGAAGCAAGAAAACGATACAATACTCTTTACATGTGACAGAACTAATGTTTTGCCTTCAAATATTTGAATTTCGTGCAATAATGTGCCGAATGTGGTTACAATTCCAAAACATAACCTGTACGTTCATCGTGAACTCTTGATCGAAGATTTCTTCATTGACACACATCAACTTAGATAAATGATGCTTCAAAAATTTGCATATTAATTTGCCAAACTTCATTTTCATGTCATAACATTAAATCAAAATTGAAAAAATGAAGAAAAAATTGAAAAAAAGGAAAAAAAAGAGAAGAAACAGAGTTGCACCTCGGACTTTGATCGCCGTTAATCAAGCATTTCGCAAAGCGATTATAATTCTTAACAAACCACATATTTCTGCAGTATTGAATAATTGTGGAACAATTAATTATCGCATTAATTAAGTGTCCACGTTGAAAGGTCAGAACGATCCAAAATGTTGATTGTCTGAAAGGAGGATTTATTCCTTGGACTAGATTGTGCCGCAGGTGGCTAATTGATTTCGGAGAGGAAGGAAAAGTGGGATCGCTAGACGCGGGAAGGAAAAGATGGGAGGAGGAGGAGGAGGGAGAAACCAAAGAAAAGTGCGTCTGGGTGGACTACAAAACGGATGAATTTATCCGGCGAATAGGAGCCGAGCCTGATTTATTCGTGCGATCGCGTCTTATCTGGTTAAGGGTCTGTTTTCTTGTGGCGCGTCACGGTTATTATGACACATCTTCGCGAATCATCGTGAGAGAGAGATACGCCGCTGCAATGAGATATAATATCGTTTGGTAACAGTCTGACTTGCAGAATTCCAAGTTACGCGAATCGTTCTCGTTTCCAATTACCGCTGGTGGAGGAATGCGGGGCTAATTGGCGCGTTTTTGAGTTTGAAATATATATATTACGATTTAGCTGAAAGCTGTGTCATATTCTTTATAATTTTGCACTGAATTGTACGCATCTTTGATAGAGACAATAGGACAAACGCGCGAATTTGTTGGTACTTTCTTCGTAATGATGCATTATGTCTAAAAGAAATAGGTCCTTTGATATACGAGTCGAATTTAAATTGGTGTCTCTCATCTTTCGCTGACTTGTTTTGAGTATTAAAAAGCCGCGAAACGAGACACTCGTCGCGTGAGTTTTCTTGTTTATAAATATTGTCAATGCGTAAGAGGTCTACGCACGATTCGCGAAAATAGCGTATTATCGAAATTAGCATAAGAGGAGAAAGTAGCGGTCGTCGACCGTTTCTCGTTCGCCCACAAAGAGACGAATGGATATACGCTCGCGCATCATGCAACACACGAATTGCCAAAACTTATCAGACGTCGATTGCATCGATCCAAGGGTGGGGGGACTATTTTTACACGCCAATCGCAATTTGTCTTTCGCGTCATCTGGTGCACGCTCGAAAAAAAAATGTGAGACCTTTGGCTCCTGGCTCCTTTTTTCGTCAGTTTTTTTTGGGTATTGGGTAAACAATTTTGGACCTGGATAACAAACAACAAATTGAGACACAGAACCCCGTCGTTCGTTGCTTCATCGTTTCTCGACGTTTTTCGTAAACGTCGGCTCTTCATTCGTGCGTATAGAGAAGAGCGTATTAACGATGCAGAGGTCGTTGAACCGTCAATTGAATGTCGATCAGCTGTGCTAAGCCATATCGAAAGATCGATGATTCCTTTCTTCGACCCAATTTTCTGTGCAGTATTAAATTGCTTTCAAATCGCATCGGTGTCATTTATGAACTGACTAATTTTTGTGAACACTAACACCAAAATCAGTGGCCAAAAGTTAAGCTTAAAATGGAGTTTATTTTGAAGAACACAATAACGAAATATGAGGTTAATATGGAGTGTCAATAAGAGTATCATATTATCTCTCAAATAACATTGAAATAAAAAAAATGGTTGATTCACTTTAATCGATTATATTATATTCAGTTTTATATGTTTCAATGTACAAGCACAAATTGTTTTGTATTATTTTTTGGTCGTAAATAGTTCGCGAAAATATTAGGAACTGAAAATTTAAAATCGATAACTTAGAACATGTAACTTATATTTTAAATTTAAAATATATTCATTTTCTGCATCCCGCGCGATGTATGCTGAGTGCATCGTGGATAGTATAATTTAAATAAAATTAATACTAAAAATGAAAGTGTGCTAATCGTCAAAAGTTAATTCATTACGAATTAAATATTTATATTAAAATTACATCTAGTGTATTCTAATAAAACATAGATGCGAGAATATTAATTTTTATGCCAATTCTAAAGAAAACCGGCCGGTGCACCAATGCATTGCGCGAATGCCGTGTGGTTTTGTTTATTACAAGTTCAGGATGGTTAATACAAGTTTTTGATTTATTTAGAAATATTTCATAACAATACATAAATACAGTGTATAAACAAATACAAATTATTATTTATAAATATACGAATCAAATTAATAATCTTAAATATCTTAAGCGTATGTAAATCTTAAATGTATATGTTAAGCTCAAAATATATAAACATTCTTACACAAGGACAAATAAAGCGCGAAAAAGTGTACTATTTATTAATCAAATATTAGTAATTATATCTCCTAATATAAATGAAAAAAATTATTTTTATCGTATTTGATGAACATTTTCGATTTACATCATTCTTAATTTTTGGGTAATTAAATTGACAATTTTTGTACATTTTTGAATCATGATTTGCTCGTGATTTGCCGTATTTGTGTTGCGCAGATCGGCGATAGATTTAGTCGAGAAACCTATGTTCCGCTAGATGTGAACTAGTCGGTGCCTAGTCATCGACTAACCGGTCGCTTGGGCATCGCACTAACGTCGTCCTGCTTCGGGACAAGGCGGGGGAGGCCGATCTGGCCGATAGTGCGCGAAACTAGGTTATCAGAACGCAGCTCTCCTTGGACCGGTTACACTCGATCCTCCTTCGACTCTCTTCCTCCATTTCTTTCTTCCTCTTCTTCCTCACCTCTTCTTTATACTTTCATGCTTATTCAACCAATAACCACCTACTTGCTTATAAGTTCATTCATCTTCTGGTGATAACCGCAGGGATAATCTGGCGCCTTATTTTTTTAAAATATTTTTCAAATTTTTTTAAAAAAAATTCTACAAATTTTTTTAATCGTGTTTACTATTAATACTTCCATAAATTATGTTAGTAATGTGTTTAAAAACACGCGAATTTAAAAGAGATAAGTATGATTCAATTTTGAAATATGACAAAAAGTTTTATCATTCAATTCCGTATGGTACCTTTCGGGCTCGTATTCATTTTATAATTGACTATAAAATATGTCAAAAATATAGATACAGTCGAATATTTGTCATATTTTAAACTTTTATTTCTAAAAATGCTATATAATATATTAATGAAACGCATTTTGTGGATATTTAATTTTTAAATATCGTATAATATTTTTTATTAAAGAAAAGAATAAAATAAAATTAGACAGGTGTTTGACTATTGACCGCCGTCTTGTTTTTTTTGTGCACTGACAATTTTTGACAGAAGTATAGAGTTTTTATAATTTTATTAAATTAACTCATAAATAAAATGAGATTAATTAAAAATGTACTATTTACTATTTTAAATTAATTAAAAAATTATATATTAATAGTTTTCATTATTTAATGTAAATGTTGTATGTTTTGAATAAAAATTCAAATTTAAATATCCACGTTCGGAGTTAAGTTATTTATTAAATAATAAATCATATGGTATAAACAAAAAACGGTATTATTCTATCGCGCATGTCTATTGATAATGCAGCTAATATTACAATTGAATACAAGTTGCTTAATTTTAAGGAGCAAGAATGTAGACAGTTCTTTTGATTGGTAAAACATGCGAAATCCAGTTCCACATAAATAGAATATATCGTTATTTATAACACTTCTGTTCCTTTTTTCTCCACCTTGCAAGGACACGCACACGTCTTCCTCGACTTTCGCAAATGCATATGTACTGCAACGAAAGACATAGAGAGAGAAGAGGAAAAATAAGTTGTGCATAAGAAGAAATAGTATAAGGTGAAGAAAAGAAAAAACAAAAGCATAATGAAGAACGAGAAGATGAAGAGACGAGAAAAAGGAAAGACAAGAAGTGTCTATGGCAGAGGTCATTGTTCCTCCCATCGAGCTCTTTTTGATAATCGCATAGTTCAATTCATTTAATCAGTTTCGTTTGTCAATTACAGTCACGATTGACAATCGTCGAAGTGATTTGTGTGAGCACAACTATATTCAAATTTAGTTATTATCTGTAATAATTTTTGTTCTGAGCAATAATAATATATAATTAAACGGTAATTAAATTTGGTGCATATTAAAGGACATGAATGGTTTTAAGTATTTAACAAATGTTTATATATATAAATATAAATTTATAATTTTGCAAATTTTCAATACAAAATTGATATTATATATTAATCAAAATAATTTATATATAATATATATTTACTTATAATTTCGAAATTATTTAATACTAATATTTGTAGGTATATAATTTATAGGCCTATAATTTGTTTCCATACAATGTTTATAATTTGAGAATATTATGAATAGCGGTTATTTAAATTTAAATCAATTTCAGATTGATCACTACTGTTAATATATATAATATATGTGTCTCATTTAAAACACAATGTCACTTAATGAAGACGCCTCACTGTCTTAATCAAATGCATGATATCTTGTATTAAGGCAACTGGTGACTTAAATAAGTCACTTTGTGTCTTAAAAAAGTTACATTTAAGACACTTTTTCCTGGCAATGACGTTGATTAAAAAATCATTCGTTTTTGGGTGGGGTGAACTTAATTGATATTAGAAAAATAAAGTGTGTTATTAAGCATTCAATTAATGTATAATATATTTAATATTTGTAAGTAACCAAGATGTAAAAGAAAGACAACGAAATGAAGAATATTTTGACAGAAGAAATTGTATTCATATATATATTCATAGGCTATAAACCTGGTTGTTTCCATATAAACAAGCAAAATATCATCATCTTTTGATCATGCTTTACTGATAATCGTACGATCATAAAATAATTGCTATTTTTTATTTACTTGAAAATCTCAAATGCCTATACGATAATGAAAACTAAAAAAGTTTAATTAGCAAATGGTTGTCAGCATTAAAGCTGGCTCATTGCGCGGCACAACTTGATTGCAAAAATAATCTAAATTGGAGCGTAAACGTTGTATTCGCTTAGCGCGCCGGCGTATTTGAACAGAGCTACGTATTTTTGGGTTTACAAAGTTGCAAAGTGTACAATTATCAATGTCTCGGAGTATTACATTATTCTTAGACGATTAAAATTAATCAGTCGGTAATTGCAAGTTCAAACAATATAATTGCTGCGCGTTTGCTTCAAAAACGCGTTCGGTCGGACAAAAAATCGGATATCCGGTTTGCGCACGATGAGTTAATTATATGCTTTGCAATGTGCAGGGGTGTTCAGGCAATTAATCGAATACGCCGGGTGGTTTTTTCATATTTTCAGCAGTTTTCCATGAACGCATTTTTTAATACCTTTATAAATACCATCTTAAGGCATTGCAAAAAATGTAATCTATATTTATTTAAAATTTAAATTATTATCATCAGTGGTTAAATTAAATGACGAGTTAATGAACGTATGTGTATTTGTACGATTTTTTTGCGTTTGAACATCTTTTATTAAAGCACTGTCAATCAATCAAAAGTTTACATACAGATGTGCTCAATTTACTTTCAACCAATGTATTTATTGAAATTTTACTATTGTTTATGTGACCTTTGCACATATGCACGTTTAAATTATGTTGATGAAAGAGATTTTATTTCTTCACACATTTCATTTTAAATTAAGACATTTCGGTTAATTTTATCTGGTATTATTATGTAAATGTATGAATATGTATGTTCCAATTTAAAATTAAAATTTATTCGTTTATAATATATTTGTGAAATTTGTGGTTCAATGCATTAAATCAAATCTTTATTTCAATAAATATGCAGTTATAATATAGTTAAATAATACGGAAATCTTACCGGTCTCTAATATTACAAAGCCTTCACGATTTATGTTTTAGTAATATTTAGTTCTTTGATAATATTATTGTATAAACAATGTTTAACTTTAATTTTATTCATAAATAATTATACCTCATGATATTAAGTATAAATTAAAAGTGTATTAAATAAACTCATCGTAATAACATCCCTGAAACTATTCAAGTTTAACACGACTTTTTTCGCAATTGGTTATCATCCTAATATTATAAATGAAGCTGTAAAGATCTCTGGACCTTTAGTCTTAAACTCGAAACATGAAATGCTATTGAAATTCTTATTCTTTAAACGAAATACTGAATGTTAGACAGTATAAATATGATATCGTACGCGTTTGGTCCAAAATGCCTTTATAAGCTTGAAAAATTCTCAAAGCAAGAATGAAGCAGTTACAGATACCATACGTTATCTGGTATGCAAATTTTGTGAAACTATTAGACACAATTTGGTATATATAATTGGTGACGCGGCTGGCTACATAAATCCCTAGTTGGAGCAAAAGGACCATAACCTTGGTAACCATGGATTCAGCCGATGACCCCGATCGTTCGTTGCCCGTTTGCAATGGTTAACCGCGGGAGGGTTCAAGATGAATATATAGGTAGTCGGGAAAAAAAACGGTAGGTGCGTTGCACTCGAGACATAGGAGCGTACCTCTGTTGTTACATTTTATAGGAAGTAACGGATGCGCAGGATAAAAGAATGAAACACGTTCAAACCGAAGGATGTGCCTCCCCCGAGAGTCGTTGCATTCACTCTCTGGTAACATCAAGCGCACTTTCTAGAATGCCGCGCGCAGTCGCATTTCGTTTAATTGAACACTAGCTTTTTGCGTTCGTTATATTCTAATGAGATTTGCGCAGAGGTTCGTCCTGACCGCGCGTGACAGTTTCTAATTTTTGTTATATATTTGTAGCCCTCTCTGTTGGTACAGGTTATAACTACTCTCTAAATTTGAATCGGTAAAACTCACTGAAATCAGCTAATATGTACTGATTTCAGTGATTTTTACTGATTCAAATTTCGAGAGTATGGTTACACCGTTCGCGTGGATTATTTTTCGTGATTGCGTATTGTATTTTTCGTAGTCTATTCTCTATTAAGCACATTTTGTATTTGTCTAATTAAAATGGAGGAATCAAAACTGTAATAAAAAATGTCGTAAAATTAAGGGGGTGAATGCTATTTGATTTGCATAATTTACTTTACGCATTAGATCGGAATCGTTAAGAATCTTTACAATCGACAGTTTGTCATGCAATGGAAATGCAGTTGAATATGGTTTTGACGTAATCGTTGAAAAAGTTTTAGTCGATTTACTTGAATAATACGCACGCGGCGAATTAACGCCTGAGAAGACCCGTGCACGCCAGGTGTAATTGATGGTTTCTGACCAAGAAAAATTATATGTATAATATTATTACTGCACAGTTACGTAATACGCCGCAGATACATCGAATGCTGGTAGTGAGCATTTTTCCTAAGCGTACGTTGGGTGTGTAGTGCAAACATTAAAGTACATTCCAAAAAGCGATTGCAATTCTTTTCCAATCCAAGTCCAGTACTTTTAGCAGTTGACATCCGAGGATTTTAAGACCCCGGTGTTCTCGTATTTCATCCTACTGTCCACGTTTAATCGTATTTTGATCGCGTTATAACAGTCTCGTCGTACTAAATGTAAAATGACTCTCATTAAGTTTGATTTAGTAATTCGGGCATATAACTTGACGCCGTCCATTGCTTAATTAATTTCCTTTATTAGACTCGTTTGAGTGGTTTGAAGTCCGCACCTGCTTTCTTTATCATTCACCTGTCTACGCAAGAAATCAATTCTCACACCACCGAAACTGATCGTAGAAACAGACCTTTCGTTCGGGTCCTGCTCTTGGTAATCGCTAACAGAACAAAAATGCAAAGTGAAAGAGATGCGCAAAAGTGGGTTATCCCGAGCGAACTAATTTAGTCAATGTTTCGCCTACTGAAAGCAGGATCGAGCCAAGTGGAACGTAACATGGCAACATGTTTGGTTGTGGTACGAGCACCTTCGGGTACCTGTCGACGTGTCCGTGGGCGGACTTATGGTAGCGCGTGAGACGCAACGCGCGAGTTCATTATTCTTTGAACGGTCTCTCGCCAGGGGAAGGTCCCTCGACGACAGCAGAAATGCCGGTATACCGGTGTAAGCCGTCGTCGCACGGAAAAATTCGTTTCATCGAACCCGGAGTAGTCGTCCTTAGATTGAAATAAAAATAACTTCATTACACACGGAGCGACTGCGATCAGGCACGGATCTAGCGATCACAAAAGTCCGCGCAGAGTTGCAAACAACACGTCACGGGAACGTGTTTGTAAACTTGTTTGCCTAATGGAGGATTCCACGTCATCGCGTTCCATATAGCGATGATGGATCGGCGCGTACCACAATCGAGGGTAGGTTTTCCTAATAAAACCAAGCGTATTGATTACATTGCAGAAATGCGTCGGTAATAAGTATAATAAGCAGTGTACCTACTGAACGTAAATTGATGGTATATGGATCTCCTTAATCTCTCGATTTATGATCTCGCAGGTGTTATATGTATAATACGTGCAATTAATAAAGGATATGCTAACTTCGTGTGCTTGTCCGATAGTTTAAAACCGCGTAATACACCGAGACAACTAACTGGTAATCATTACCATGTAAGTGGTAACTATTACCATTCAAGGGGTAACCCATACCATTTTTGAGGTAATATTTACCACTTAGTTTTCTCCATGTTAGTTTAGACAAACTATGAGACAATGTTTTTATTATCTACACTGATAAAAGCAAGTGGTAATCATTACCATGTCTGTGGTAATCTTTACCAGTTAGTGCACGTAATCCATAATGGGTATTTAAATGAAAGTCGTTGTTGTGTATGTGTATACGCGACCGCATACCGCATATCGGCGGTAGGGAAATCTTCCAAGAGTTAGGCATTCGTGCAATTGCCGCCCTGAACCTTGGGGTTGGTACCCTAGCTCCGTGGCCGGTGCATTCCCCTTGCGTTCAACGCTCGAGAAAGATATCCAGATGGCTGCTTAGTGTCTAGAGTTCTGAAGAGAACCCGGCTCACGGTTGCACGAAGGCGCAAAGCGGAGGAGAAATGGGAAGACCCAAAGATCGTAAATAACGGCTTCGCAGGTTTATGTATATCGCTCCGCGGGGTAGCGGTCATGAATAGGATCTTGGCAGGATCGCCAGTTCCCTGTTTGACAAAATTCGCACATAAGTGATGTTTTGAATAATTGAGGTTATTTTGTTCTTGGATTCAAATATAAATGCTTAAGAATTATAGACTTTGCATTTTTGTTTTACCATGGAAGACGATCGGACAAATTTATTCGTAACGTCCTAGTTGGACCAATTGTTTCGGTAAATCAAGTTGACGCGAAACACGTTATTTACGTGATATGGGCGAATCATTTTTTACAATTAAATACAAGACGAATTAATGAGGACATAAGATCGGAATAAGAGACGGAAAAAGTGAAGAGAGCACGAAATGTGACAGCGAACGAATAACGAAGATAGCACGAGAGCGTGAGCGAGACGAAGGCAGTGAGAGAAATCTCGACGGCAAAATGCAGATTTAACGCCAGGAATGACCTTTGTCGGTCGTTGCACGTCCCGTCCAATCGACTGCGGGTACCATTGCACCCAGTTCCGCGCCAGACTAACCACACGGGCGCACACGTCGCATACCAGAACCGGCACATTACTGGTACGCTATCGATACTACTTAATGTCCGGCATCAGTCGTTATCCCCGCGAGCTTGACTTCTTTTTGCACTTCATGAGCGAAAGCTTCTTCTCTTCCCTGTTCCTTGATCGTTGCACAAATCGCGCTTAATGGTAACGCTGTATTGTGGAATTTCTCTCTCCGTATTCCTTTGCAATCCAGATATTGGCTTTTTAATTAAATAACCAAACAGTGCGAACGATATCACCCGATAAATTAAATTAACTTTGAATTCAAATTTCCGGGGAAATTCCAATATTCTGGAATTTCGGTTCGAGTTATCTTAGGAAAAGAATCTTTCATATATACCGCGGATGGTCGACAATTCGGGATATACGAATCGGATTGGATAAAGAGTAAAAATGTAGTTGAAGTAAATATTTTAGTATTTTGTTTTTAAGATATTCAGGTGTATTATATTTTAGAAATTATACTCTTTTGTATGGAGTTTTCTTATCATATTTCATTTAAACGTCAATATTTTATAAAAATGGTGTTAAATCAGTTTATCATGAAAATTAATTACTTCAGCTGAATTACTTTTGCAGTACCAACGATACGAGTCGTGTGACTGTTTATAATTTTATGCCTTTGCAATTGATAAAGTGTAGTATGTGCGTGGATTCGCATGCAATCCAAAAGAATTTCGGCACACTCTTGTATAGTTTTTTCGTTTCTTCTCGTCTTTGTCGGTTCAATAATTCTATCATTTTGGCTCTTTTTAGCCGCTATTTCCTATCTTTGTTTTGAAAAGAATCTTTTTTGTTAAAAGAGACAGCAGTTCTTGGTTTGGACGAGGTGATCAGCCGCATTAGACGAGCTATCAAATGCACTCTCTCTATTTATTTCTTTCTCTCTTTTTTCCCTTTTTTTTAGTTTCGCAAACGCCCTCTTTTTCTTTGCGACTACCTGAGACGAACCATTTAATTTGAACGAAATTTGAGGTATTCAAGTTCCTGTTTGCTATTTTCGAAAGTAAATTTTTGCCACGAATTTTTGTGAAGAGTTGATTTACAAGGGGCAAGCAAATTTTGAAATAAAAGTTTGAAATATAAGTGAGCTAAATTTAGGAATGAGATTATTATGCCATAATCTATTCATAGTCCAATATCGCAATAAAAAATTGTATTGTCCGTATAATATGCTAAGAACATATAAAGCATATATGTTCAATACATTAATTTGATTATGACAAAACATAAACTACATCCTGTTGTAATGACAAAAGAATAATGGATATGGAATGTTTTATAAAATTAAATCAATAATATTGGATGCTATTAAAGTTTAAAGTATTTTTATTAAATTAAAGTAATTTTTATTTAATAAATATAAATGGATATAATTATTTAAGCCAGAATATGTTTTACGAATCTTGTAAATCAATCCTGCTGAAACTTTGCTAAAGTTTTGCTAACACCATGTAAAAAAACTAAAGGTTGAATTTATCGAACGATTTGATAATGAATATTTTGTTTATAAATTTTCATAAAGAATATTTATATAATATTTATTAGACTATTTTGAAGTTTTATATGTACAGGATAGAAAGGTCGTAAACATTTAAAATATTATTTGCTTTATATTCTTAATGTTGTATGTACTATAATTATAAATAAAATATAAATATAAACGTATTGTCTTAGCTAATTAATTATAATTATAAGTATAATAATTATTAATTATAATTACATAATTATAAGTAAACACAATTGTATCTTTTTATAATAAGACATTTGTAAAATTATTTTATGTATTTGAAATGTTGTGAACGTAGTCAAAAAAACTTGATTAATAATTAAATAATTATTGTTGATCTATATTGAATAAAAATTTATTTAAGAAGTATGATTTTCACGAAACATTATTAATTTTATATTTCTTATAGCATATGTCTTATATTGTTTCGTATATCTTACGATATACCATGAAAATGCTTACACGTTGTACTCCAAAGAAGTATGACTTTTCCAGCGCAGTAAAATTCTGCTTTCCCTGCGGTAGCACGTGTGAATCTCTAAAGCGCCCTTTCAATGAATAGCTTGCACGTGAGATTGACGGTGCACGTGATAAGGAAACGTTTAAAGGTCACTGTACACCCAAAGACACGAGGCTCGGTGCCAGGTCAGGTTTTGAAATGCCGTAGCATTCAAAACAACTACACAAAATTATCGTTTTTACGATATGCCAATTAACTCACAAGTTGATTCAGCGATCCGCTAAATTGAATTTAGGGAATTATAAATTAGAATTATATATTTTTTATCAAAATGTATTGATATTTTGAAAATCGTATTTTACGAAAAATGTTAAATTAATGATAAAATAAAATGTATGATTTTATATGCTTAATAATATGATGTTTTAGTGAGTCATTAAATGATTTAAAATATAGTATGGTTTTGTATTATTTGAAGATGTTAATTTTCTTGGGTATGGCATCAGAATGAAAAATCCTATATACGTCATTATTTAATTTGATTCAATTTAGTGTCATATTAAAACGTGACACTTCATTTTCTTTTTTAATATTTGCATTTAGTAGTCACTTTGTTACATTGCTTAACAAATATTAAATAATAGATATTTATTAGTTTATTTACATACCAACTGTAATACGAGATTTTATCGTCATGAACACTTTTCTCTTTATCTGAGGGATAATTTAAAATTATGATCAGGAATTTGGCATTCAAATATTATCTATGCAATTTGGTAGTTAAAGTAGTTGTGCGTTTAAGATTTGGAAAATTTAAATTCTGCAACTCATGTTTAAATTTCCCGCCATTTTGAGCTCTTCTGGATACCCGCAAGAAGCGCTAAAGTCGATGACATTTTAGTGTCATCTCAGCGTCTTCGGATCCAACCTCTGAGACAATTACAGGTGAATATTCTAACTAAAGTTTTTAAATAATTAATAATAAAATTAGTTTTTAGTGAATAAGTTTGTTATACCCCTTAATTAGTTTCATAAATTTTTACTGTTTTAATTGCTAATCGTGGCAAAAATTATTTCATTATAATATCGTGAAAGAAATTTGATCTTATCTTAAGAAGTTGAAGAATCTTGTACACGTAGCTGGGTCATGCTGACCGTTTGGATATT
>JABFQC010001144.1:0-20834 GCA_022817085.1 Psilanteris sp. ZL-2020 | reverse complement strand
CCTTCTAGACGCGTAATTGATAAAGAGTGTTCCCTCCACATGTGGTTTGTTATATACAAATTGATCAGGCCATGATCATGTTTTCAGTTGTAAGCCAACTTTATTGATAATTTAAATAAATACAATTTTATTGTATTATTCTATCAGATTCTGAATATAGAATACCACAGTTCAGCTATACATTGAATGCTAGAATAGAGAGATCAGATCATGAAAAGGTCGCCAAACCATAACTATACATATGATAATATTCAATTATAACCTGCCAAAGCATTCCATTTAAAAGGTTTGCCTCATCATATGACCACATATGATGAAATCAAGACCCTGATTTGAACCTCGAAATGTCTAAAATTTCTCATTTAGGTTCTAAGAGATTCAAAACAGGGTCTAATCTATATTTTAACACTTTTGATACTGTAATACTCTATTTTGTTTTATTTGTTAAATTGATTTATATTTTTTAATTTATTAGTTAGTTAAACAACTCTAAATATATTAGTCTACATCTGTAATTACATCTACATCTGTAACATTTTGTTATATTTTATGAATATATATAATATTTTGTTTATATAATGTTATTGTTTTTAGTTCTTTTTATTTCCTTCAATTTGCTTGAGTTTACTCGAACCTCTTAGAACCTAAACGGAAAATTTTAGACATTTCGAGGTTCATATTAGGGTCTAAAAACTGAGAATATATTAAATATAAAACATATAAAGCATATAAAAATATGCTTTAAAGTTATTAGCTCCTAATTTCAAACTATTTTTGAGGTTCAAAACAGTTTTAAATTTCGACTCGGGTATACCTTCTCTGAAGACCGTGTATGGTTTTAATATGGTAATTTACCTGTTATCTTAAATATAATTTTTGCCACATTCAAACCTGATGATGGCGACACTCTGGATGTGGCATATGCAAGATCAAATTTTTACTAAGGATATTGGACCATAGTAGAAACTCATTAATGTTAATCAATATTTGACCGGTTGCGGCTCGTTCATAAAAATTGGTTGATCACCATTTTTTCTACATGGGTCAATTTAGAATTTAATAATGTATATATCTATATATAATTCTTAATATAAACTAGAAAATTGCATAGTTATTAGTATCAAAATACATATATATGCCTATGTTTACTGCACGGTACGATGTATTTTATGAAAAATTGAGTATATTCTTACTGATTTGTTTATCAGTTAAAATTAAAATATTTCCTAATTATAAAAAAGAATTATAAACGATTAATAATAATAATAAAATTCATTATCTTAAAAATATTATATTTAGCATGAAAAAATAATATTTGAGAATTATCAAATTTTTTACTTAAATCAACGACAGGTTTTCTGATGTTGTATTTCAGTGGTTTTATTTACGTCACTGATTAAATATGTTCGCCAAAAAACGTCAATGATGTCACGCGGTAGAAAAAGATGGGAACAATGTAAACCAGTGTCCGAATATTAACACGAGCAACGTTCTTTTCAAGTCGATTCTTCACAAAGCAATCGTCAGTTCAAATTTATGTATCGAAGTGAAACGAAGTCGTGTAATCAGTAATGTATAAATACAATGTGCATTTTTTTAAACCCGCGGCAAATAATTATTTTTAAACTAAATATATATATATATACATGATAGGTTATTAATAAATTATAAAATCATTATTTGTACATAAATAGTTCCATTTTCACCAATATACTTACTAACTTATATTTGTATATAATAAAAGATGAAATGCATGCTTGAGGTAAGAAGATAATCTTTTCAATAACGTTTCAATTAAAAATAAAATTCATTTTGTCAAATTTAAAAAATAAGTAATATGACTATAATTAACAAATTTTGTTTAAATGCGAATAGTTAAGAAATAGGCCATTACATATGTAATT
Source organism: Psilanteris sp. ZL-2020 (assembly GCA_022817085.1). Taxonomy (NCBI): domain Eukaryota; kingdom Metazoa; phylum Arthropoda; class Insecta; order Hymenoptera; family Scelionidae; genus Psilanteris; species Psilanteris sp. ZL-2020. Next base: position 18,930 of record JABFQC010001144.1, on the reverse strand, counting down.
TCGCAACTTGCGTTTTTTACTTTAGAATTCATCGTATCATAAACCCTTGGGATATCTGCTTTGTAGTCAATGTGCGTCAGTTTTCGTAATCGGACTAAACAATATTTTTTATCGCCAAGGTGAATTGTGCGAGGGAAAATGTGCGTATCAAATATATATATTTTTTGATTTGAAAAATATATCACAATTTATTAATCCAATATGATTTAAAAAAAAATATAAATATATGAAAATAGTGATGTTTTAATTTTTAAAATTTTACGATTATTAATATTTTACAATTATTTCATTTTATGTTTTGATAGTCGTGTCCTTTAATATTCAATAATAAATGGAGACACTACATAATTGGAATTCAATTCATTGTTTATTAGAACAATATAAAATAAATTAATAACTAATATAATGTTTTAAATTTAAGTATTTATATATTGTCACTATACAAAATACAATACGTATCATCATGTGTAAATCAATAATAAAATCGGAAAATTTGCACTATCATTATAGCGATTTATTAGACAATTCATATACACAGAGAAACATATTTAGGACATTTTACTATAAAAGAAAGCTAATGTATGACTTACACTGTCAAAACTCTCAATTTGTCTTATAAATTATAATAAAAATGTACCAAAAAGTCTTGTTTATGGTACATTTTCACTATAATTTTTAAGTCAAATTGAACGTCTTGACAGTGTAAGGTACATTTGCTTTATTTTATAGTAAATTTTCCTAAATTATTTTTTTCCGTGTACAAACTGTTATTATTTTAATTAGTGCTTGTTTTATATGCATAAAACTGATTTTATTTAAATTGTCGTTCACCATATATTATATACATATATATATATATATACGCTGAATGAAACATGATAGTAAAAATTAGCACGTATAATGTTAATTCTGTATATTATGACCGGCAAATGATATTTTTTAAGAACTTTTATTGGTTTGATCAATAATTGATCAATTATTGGTACACTCAGAAAAATTAAACGTAGAAAATTGCTGTTTATAATACTAATTTGGAGACATTAAAGTAAAAACCTAAAAATTACTGTTTTTCCTTGTAAAAATGTAGTTTTTCATACCAAATTTACCTTCTATTTTTTATTATAATGCTATTATAAATAGTAATTTTTAGGATTTTGTTTTAATGTCGCCAAATTAGTGTTAAGTTTAATTTTTCTGAGTGTAGTAATGTTCATTTAACATTAATATTTTATTATCATCTTATTTAAAGTAGTTTGTGATAATTATCTTTTGTTTATTTATTTACTTCATTTTTAATATTTATATATAATTATATGTTTGTATGATTATAACTTTATTTTAAACATGTCATAATATAATATAATATAATATGACATCATTTACAATATATTTAACTCGTTTAAAGGTTTTAATGTAATTATTCTCTTTAATTGTTTAACAAAAAACGAGCTAAAACACATATATGACTGCGATATATATATATATATATAATACATATATTAACATATATGCTTTCCGCATCTTCAGAAACAAAAAAAAACTAATGAATCTTCATTTCGACTGATAACTTTTTATATTATTCAACCATGAAGCCTTATGCTTCACACGTTCACAATCGAGACAAGTCCTTGTGCATTTGAGTTCGTTATTAAAGTATACTTGTAAGTCGTTTTGTGCAAGCCAATCCAAAGTCGAGAGTCGTACGTAATCGAGCGCGCAGAAGAAAGTGTGCGGACGTATCGCATTATCGGTGTCGCGGTTGAATCGAATAAAATATGGTTTTGGAGGATCGCTTATCGGTGAGTGAAGTAACCGTTGAGAAGAAGAAAACGCCAAAGTTCCCATCGAGGGAACGCAATTTTGCGGTGCGTCGCCGAGGACCGCGAAGATCGACTTTGCTCTATGACAGTGCGAGCTCGTCAATGGCTAACTCGCCTTGTTTTTTGGATCAGCTGCGAGAACAATTTTTGCGCAGTGTCCTCCAGGATAGCAATTGTGATAACACTGACGGTCACGACGTGTAAGAATTTACTATTATCAGTATAATTATTTCATTTTTATTTAACTACATTTGTGTCCAGTAAATATTGTGCAATTGTTATATTAATAAATAAAAATGTAAGAAATTATTACAGAAAATCACACGAATAATCATAATTAAGCTCTATGATCGACAACAGAAATACTTTTTAGAATAGATGTGTTAAAATATACCACGCGAATATTAATTTCCAGTATAAAAACAAAGAACGGGATAACATTAATAATTTAAAAAGTATTTAGTCTACAGTTTTTAATTTATACTTTTAATTGCAATATGAATTATTAATGTCTTAGGAGACTTTTTAATAAATGAATACAGACAAATTGCAATTATAAAATTTACTTAACGTTGAATTTTAACTGTGTAATATTAAAATTATGAAATACAAATATTTAATTAAGCACGTTTTATTTATAACGGTTATTAATCATGTTGATTTTCAATGAAATTGCATTGTATTGTTTTCGTATTGTTTCGTATTGTTTTCTCAAAATTCATGCTTAATAAATTTCATACGGATATTACAAATACTGCTAAAAATTTGTTGCGTCATCTTTTTGTAATCGTATATATAAAAAACTTTTTCGACTGGTGTTAAATGTTGATTCAGCAAAATCGTTTAAACCAATATGTAGTCCAATAATGCAAAACTGATATGATACGTTACTACAGATGGTGAAACATTGATTTCAAAATGAAGTAATCAAAAAGGTTTTAATATAGTTAAGTTCGTGCAATTTTCAATTACTTAGGATTATTTATTAATAACATATATTAAAGAAATTATAAGAAACACGTATAAGTATAAAAAATTATTACTTATGAAACTATATGCATTCGAAATTTTATTTTAGGTGATGCGTAAATGTGAAAAATGTATATATAAAAATATCATTAAGAATAAAAGCAACATAAAAAGTATTCTGCTTGAAAACGTGTTTAAACTTGACGCAGTTTCATTCTACACTGTATAGATATTACACAAAAATTATATTTGACTTCTGCTTCAAATATTTATAAGTTGCTTTTTTCGGATTTTAATTCCATTGATTACTAATTACACCAATGCTCGAATATCGCTTTTATATACACTAAGATAAACATTGCCTGAAATAGGTGGACAGTGTTAACATTATTCGGTCAGTGTGCTTCTACAGTTTATGACCCATGATGTTTAGGTACTTTCAACTTTTCCTTCAGTATAAGCATAAAAATTTTAAAACGTGTACGTTGTATGTTTTTATGTTTCCAACTATTTAGTTGAAAAATTTGCAACTTTGTTTAAATCGAATAATCATTCTGTATTGTTATATATATGACAGCAAACAAGCATAACTTAAAATTATAAAAACTGTAACTTAAACAATAAATATAAAATGAAGAGAGTATTTTAAATAAATTGTGATTTTAGTTTCCAATTTGAATACAAGTAAAGTGTAACAAAAATACTAAATGTAAATTTCATTTGTATTAATACATCATCAGAAATATCAGAAATTAATGTTTTTATAAATATAAAATAAATTTTATGTTTATTTCTTAATCAGTATATATAACGTATGTTATAATGCAAACATTTTATTAATTAAATATAAATATTTATTATACTTTATGGAACACTTTATTTCATTAATATATATTATATGTACAATATTCCAAGTCCCCCATCCCCTAAAAAAATAATAATTATAATTGTAGATTTGTACCGTAGAAATCTTAAATAAAGAATGTTTTTAATTTTTGTATTTCATGACTCATAACGATAAAGATAGTTGAGAGTTAAAGGAAGTTCGATTAAACATACGTATCAATGCAATGACATAAGCTGAACGATTATCGTATTGATTACAAAGTATAGGTACTAATTCCTTTGTTTAACTGATTTTCAAGAACTTATTTTCTAATCATTGAAACGTATTTCAAATTAAGCTTTTATCGAGTGTAACGACATATGTGTGTAAAATTATTAAATTATGAAATGAATACAAAACTTATTTTTTAACATATAAATATATACATAGTGCAAATGGTCGTTATGAGGACACATAACTCTAGCAACAGTGTAAAATAACTGAAAAACACCAAAACTACCACTCCATATATTAGTTCCGGTAGTTCGAGGACTGACTTCAAACTATCAAAAGTCAATTATTCGTGTCCGGAATGGTTTTCTCAAGGTTTCGCTCATACAATACGGTGATGGGGTTCCCTAGAACCTCCAATTTGTGGTTTGGCTAGATTTTTAAAAGGGGTTGGGTTTTGGGGTCACCCGATGTGCTCAACCATAAATAAATAAATAAATATCTAATTATTTAACGTTTTATTTGATTAATTTCTATAAAAATTCTATAAAAAGAAATTATTATACGTATGGTAAAAATAATTTCAGATAAATCATTAAATATACAATTAAACAAAATTATATTAGTATGTTATTAATTTTCTCAGACAGTATGCTAAAATGTCATGGATGGTTAGTTTGCAGATTAAGTCAGTTGTCCACATTATCAATAGAAATACACCCAGTTCATTTAAAAGCTCCATCCTTGGATGTATAATTATAAAAATTTGAGTGCCTGCAGAGTACTTTGAAGGGTGAACATAATTCGAATTCAAGTTCTAGAACATCTATTTCATATGTTTTCCATTTCTATTCATAGTCTTGTATGATCTATAGCAACCTTAATTTGTATAATTAAAAATCTAGGGATGGAACTTTTAATTGGACTGGATTTACAAATTTTGCTACCAAGCGGCATAATTATGCTCAGAAATATATAAATTTCATTTTTTTGGTAGAATTTTCTCTCCGTTTATATACTTTCTTCTATAAAGCATATATCAAATCCAATCGACTTTAAGATTAAAAGAATAAAAATTGTTAATTAAATTAAATTCAGCACGATATAAAAAAGTACATTATTTACTTCAGTTTAAGAAGTTATTGTTTTCAGCAAATATTCTAATGGTAATTTTGTATCTCATTCTTTCTTATAAAATCTTATGAACTTGATAGTAAAAAATAATACAACAATTTTATATAGTCTTTCAGTGATTTCTATATTTTCTTATTGTATACTTTGTCCCAACTACATACATGTGCAGTTAATGTCAAGTTTAATTGAAGCAACTTATACTTTACACAGACACAAAATTTTGGCAAAATATTTATAAGATTGCTTTTAAATACATCCGTTGTATGCAATGTAACTTCAACTGAACGTAATGTCATTCCTGCTATGCAAAACGAGAAAATCCTGTTTTCTTGTTTCGAAAAATGTATAGTTACTACATTACTACATACAACAGTGAGAAATGTATTTTCTGCAAGATAGTTATTGTAGCATTGGTCACATATATTATTGGGCGTGAGTGTACATAAGTGTTCATGCAATCTTATTGGTATATTAATTAACTAAAACATATTGCTAATAAATTACATAAGTTATGCAATAGAATAACATATATATAACTTTAAAAATAAAATGTTCAGATATTTGTGATCAGCAATAAATATGAATTTCAAAGTTATTTTTACAATTATTATCGTTTAAACGCAAAATATAATATTCATTGAACTTTGCATTTAAATAATATTATTATTTTTGTTGATAAATGTAAGACACTTTAAGATAAGAACTATATCTGTAAGTAATAATTTTTATTTGGAAAACGTTTAAAACAGAGTTCAGTTTTAGGATACTTTAATAAATATTCGCATGTTATATATAACTAAATTATTAAACAATTTTCTAAATATTAAAATAAAAATATATTAATAATTTTGTTTATATATATATATATATATATTTGTAACGATTTATATTGTTACAAACTAAACAAAGGCTTAATGTGATTTTTATTATTAAATAGTTTTTGAACAAAATTATAATATAATTATATTGTAATAGAAATAATGCAAATATTACTAAAATTGAAAATCTACAATGAAAAAAATTTGATAGTAAATTATTAAGAAAGTGTTGTATACTACACTGAGAAAAAAAATATAATAAAAGTTACTATTTATATAATGACTTGGGGACAAGTCTGCAAATATAGTGAATTTTATCATATAAAATTGTCGAAAATAGTAATATATTGATTGAATTTACTTTATTTCTGTTATATAAATTACTATATTTGCACACTCGTCCCCAAGTTATTATATAAATATAGTAACTTTTATTATATTTTTTTCTCAGTGTACACAAATAAGGAAAATTGTAATGTCACATTTTAAAATTTTGAAGTATGAATTATCATTATGAATTATTATATTAAAGATCAGAAAAAATATAATATTTAGAAATAAATTTATCATTTAACAATATAAATTGTATTATTTTCGTTTTATATGATACTTTTAGTATACATTTTTTCTCAGTGTACGACTTTTTTTATTTATGAAACCTTTAACATTTAATACATCATTACCCTATTTTAACCCATATTTATAAGTTAATTTTGTACAATGTAATTTTTTATTGTATATAGGAATATGTATTTCAAATAATAATTGTTTTGAAAATAGAAACTTGTGTTTCAAGAATGAAGATAACTTGAACATTTAAAACTCAAAAGAGTTTAAAATAGTATATTTTATCTGATACATAATATCATCTTATTATGGTCCTGATCAATAACTAGATTGGGTAATATTCAGAGAAAATCATGATATAATTTTTAAATTATTTTTGTTCATCCGAATTCATTAAAAGTATAATCATAATAAACTCAAAAATCCAAAACTTGATATTTTAAAACATAAAATGATTTTAAATTTAGTTGGATAATTGATCAGAATTATTCAGCAAATATTGCACAATTTATTACCGTAATTAAATTAATTATTGTAATTTGTTTGGCAAGTTTTTTGAGAAAAGGGAACGAAATGAATCCAATTAAATTCTACATTTAATGTCAGCGCTGTAACGAACTGATTTGAAAGCATCGACGCATTCACAAAACGCCCACACGTTTTTTCCAAAAACCGAGTTACAAAACATCGGTTTCCGAGTGTTTCCTGACTGTATCGTCGCTTTGTGTTTATACGTTTATAAAACATCTGAACCAGTTGGAAAACATAATAAGAATCGTGTTCCTATAGTGAAACAGAAGTCCGTTGACTTGCGAAGAGGTTGAAGCCGCATTGAGATTTCGATGACATCGGCGAGTCGCGCCTGCGCTACCACGTATAGTAACACCTACCAACGTAGTCGGCGAACCGCATGGCGCCAGTTTGAAGTACGCTCCTTGCGCGGATGCACTCGGCTTTGGGACGCACGCGGTACCGTGCTTTCGTTTCACTGCGTCGCGATGACTTCCAAGAAATACACACGAAATATGCGCTCGAACCAAATTGTCGCATTCAGTCGGATCTTTCATGTGGCAACTTGAATTGCAATTGCGCGGCGCAAATGTTACGACACTTTCAAAGAATTGTTGTTAGTGCACCAAATCCGATTTGCTGTCTGCATGCAAAAGTAGCGGTTGTTCGTTATTTTGATTAGTTCATGGTGGTTTACGATGGTGACGGTCAGATCCACTTTTCCAACCTCCTGTCATCCAAATAGAACGCGCTCTAAATTTGTGCCTCAAAAGTAGACACCAGGAGCGGCAAACATTCATGTTTGGTTTCGTAAAAGTACGAGGATTGCTTTCACATTCAACGACAATTGCTATGGTGAACTATCGCGTTTGCGTTGAATGCAATTAGCGTTCGAATTAATTGGATAGTGTCACTGAATTCGCGCCGAGTTGAACGGGCTGATTTGCAAAGTAATCAAATGGCTATATATATTTATATATATAATTATGAATTTGGTTGTGTTGCGTCATAGGCTTGTTTGTCCAGATTCCCATTGCACGTTATACTTTCGCACGGCTTTTGATAACAACTAACGTTGGGAATAACGAATTCAATGGTTAAATGAAGGCATGACGTTTCGGACGCGAGCTACGTCACTGAGCTGTCGTTTACACGTGACAACACATATATGCGCCTGACATTCAAAAATATCTGTCGACAGTGAGCCATATATGATGCTATTGGGAAATATTTGTGAATCAACATTCTTCAAACCAAGGCACGGCTTATTATTTATTTCTGTCAGTGTTTTCTTCAAGCATTTCCACAATTTACAATTTTCAGTTAATTGTATTATTACAAAGATGATTGCATTAGTTAGTGGCTTGTTGTCATTTTTTAACAAGCGTAATGCATTTTGGTATTTAAAACTATTACAACGCGATGTTAGATCGTACAATTTATTATGACCTTCCACATCTTTAATTGTAACTCGGATTATATATATACGTATATATGTATATATTTCTAAATTTATGGTAAAAATAACCTTCATAAATAATATCTGTCAGGTCACATACTGAGAAAAACTCGCACAAAATGTATGTTTAACATCAAATACGGCAATCTTTTAATTAAGAAGTTGGTATGATTTAAAAAATAAACAAGCGGTAATGAAGAATATATTAGTATTGCAAGATTAAATAATTATATGATTGTTAACAAAATAATTTTTAAAATATTCTAATCTATTGATTCAAAATAAATTCAGTTTATTTTATTTTTCAGTTTATTATATTAATGTTGCAAATTCAAAATTTTATTTATAATTTTCATAAAGTTTTTGTTTATTAATAAATGATTTAGTGTCTTTAATATAACACGATAGATCAACGGTGTAAGTCAAGAAATTGCTTTCTAACTAAAGATAGTGTTGTTTTCATTAAAAATTAGTTAATACTCTATTCGTAGAAAATAAAAATTGTACAAGTCTATAAAGATAAATTTGTAATCTGCTTAATTGAAATCTTATAACTTTTTTATTTAAATATATTAATACCAGTTATTATTGTATATTAATATCATAATAATTAATAATAATAATTAAATCATTACTATTGCAGTATGTATATATTAAGAAAATAAACTGCATCTTTATAATATAAGTTAATGAATAGTGTTTTCTCTCCTTATGTAGCTTATCAATTATCTTGAATAAACAGTCTATGTATGATGCACGATACTGAGTAAAATTAAGTAATTACTAATTTGCAAAATTGTAATAAAAGTAATAAGTAGTAATAAGTCCTGGCTTATATCTATTATAGATGGAATTATAATTATATTTGAACAGCTGCAAATATATTATTTCATTAACTATATAATTTAATTGTTCTTCAATTTAAAAGTATCAACTAATTGAAAAAAAAATTCGATTATAAGTTGCGGGAACGTCAATAAAGCTTAACCATAAAAACAAACACCACAAATATTAATATTTTATTTAAACATTACCGAATTGTTGTTGTTGCGTTTAATCATTTAATTAATTTTGATAGGAGTTTTATTGCTTACACATATATATTTATATTTACGCAAAGTGAAATTCTTGCTTTACATGTAACTGAATTTTGCAAAGGATATTGTGCATTGCATACAATTTACTAGACCTATTGCCAGTTATGAATTGTTCAGTCACTTTTAGAAACTTGACGCGAATATGAATATGGGTAAAAATAACACGAGTTATTTGTAAAACTAATTGAGTGATATTATATTATGTGAGAAAATGTAAATACGTAATGAAAATAAATAATGTGTTGCCAATAAAATTTAATCTTAACCAGCTTTCCTCTCCCAATAAATACGAAAACACATTAACGTCAATTTGCAAATAAATTAAATAAACTGCGTGTGCACTAATTGCAATCTCGTCCTGAATCACGTGAATAAGAATTTAAGTACTCTTGCAGAGGTAAAGTCTGCTGCAAATAGAATGACGAAATCGCGTTTTATCCTACCGTCTATTTCCAACGATGACTATTACGCGCAGCTCTTAATATAGCAAACTTTTATCTAATTAATAGCCATTAGCTTGGGCTCCTGAGGCAGCCCCCTCGACTTTTAGATGCGTCGCCTTACGTGCAAACCTTTACAGTTGTCTGTGCATCAAAAGCACTCATCGGTATATCGCTTAAGCCGTTCGCTTATTGTCTTAGGTGATAGAAATTGAATTTCCTCAATTGAATCGAGATGATCGTACAGACTCTATTGCTTTCTTTTAAACTCGCACAAAAGTATCCTTCGCGCCGCAAAGACAACTATATCATTAAAATGCGTTATTCCATCAAGATGCTAGTGACTTCGGACGAAACACCAAAGTCTGAATACAAGATGAATTTTGTCGCATTTTAACACAACCCTTGGATATGTTTATAGTAGAATTAAAATTCGTGTCGTTATTCGTATCGCACAGCTGTCGTTATAATTTTACGAACGCAAAAATTGGAATATTTGTAGCAGAATTGTAAACTATATATTTATAATTGTGTACCCTTTTTAAATAAAAAGTGTATACAATTTATTGCAAAAGTACATTCAACAATTAAGAACCATTATGGTTATTTATAAATAGCAAAATCTTGACAATCATATAGAGACAGTTATATAAATCGAATGGAAAATTGCACATTATGAAATAAGAATATAATAATAAGATAGACTATTGCATTAAGATGTTTCTTAATTTGTTTTTCTGCAATTTTATAAACAGTACCAATAATTTTTGTCGCTAGAATAATTGCATTAAATCGTCATAGACTTATTCGCCGTATCAGTCAACCAATTCGTCGAAACCACCATGACGTAGTGAAATAAGCAGGCGTAAGAACTGTCGTTAAGTAGTGAACAGTGCAGGTGACATTTAGGAAGCATGTGAGTGTATGAATATCGGTTTACACTGAATGAGCGGTTGCAGCGGCGTCACACGACGCCGATCTTGCTCGGCTCGACTGCTTGCGTTGGCAAAATGAGCCCCAAGGGTCCCGGGCAGGATTGCCCTAAAATAGAGGTACGGGTGTCTTGCGTACCTCAACCGGGAGCGGAACCTCAACCGATCCGTGTCAAGATCCCGGAACCTAAAAAGCGACCCATGAGCCCTCCAATCCGAAAAGACACGAGTCGGATTCGGTGCCCATCGATGTCGGAAAAAGACTTCTACAGAAAGACGTCTTCTCTGGATCGGCGGGAAAGGTATTCGACGCATTCTGGAGCGGATATAAAAAGGAGTTTAGCGGAACTAGCGCAAAGGAATAGGAGGCATCCTATGTTGGACCGTCGAAATCGTTTTCCTACGATCTCGGGTGCGGAATTGAAACGTGGTCTTGTCGTTGGAAAGTGTCCACTTGAAGACGGCCTTGACCTTAGCTTGGCACCCTGGCCTGGTATGAAATGGGTCTGTGTCAGGGTTTTGCACCTCTATTGCAAGGTCTTCGATCAGACTGAACTCTTCGAACTCATCGTTAGGTAATTTTTGGTACTCATTGGATTTAAACGATTTTTTAACTGGCACATTTCACATTTTTTTAATTTGAATAACGCTATGGTGTGTATTCGTAAACTATAGGTTAAACAACTGATCAGCTTAATCATTAATAGAATAAATATTAATAAAAATACGTAAATATATGTTCTAAATTTTTAAACAAAATTTATCTTTTTATTGGTAAATAGTGCAATCATTATAAAAATTAAATATTGTGTAGCTGTTTAGGATAAAAAGAAAATGGATATTCAAATAATGATTTTTAAATGATTCGTAATACAATTTTATTTAAACGTAATTTGTACACTGCTAAAAATTTGTATATTAAATTCCATTCGTGTGCAGATGATTAAGTTGAATACTGAATTTTATTCATAATTAAAATATATAATTAATAAAATTAATAACAATAAAAGAAATTAAAAAAAAGTATAATAAAATGTACATCGTAGAACACGTGTAAATTTTATGTAATACAAAATAACTTGTAAATTAAATATGTATGTTCCAAAAGAACTATGAAAAAATCAAAAACACTTCTTTCTCACACAGACAATACATTAAAGCCAACAATGCTGTAAATGAAAAAGATAAATGAATTTATTTAATTAGTTTAATAATTATTTGACACCTAATAATTGCTTAATATATTATAATTATAATAAGTTATTATAAATTAATACTGAATTCACTGAGAAACTTAACCTATATAAAGTTAATGTGATTTGTCTCTATATACATAAATTTCAAAATCATACATATTCAATAGACTTATTAAATAAATATAGAGAAAAATAATATATTTATACACCGTTAATAATTTCTTATTTAAAAATGATTCTTCAAATTTTTTGTTTAAAGGTTCACAAATTACAGTTCTACCTTAAATTTTGCATTTTTCAGAGTATGTTTGTATGGTAATAAACTGCATATTTCCAGTACTGAAATATCTCACTACGTTTCACGTTGACTAATATAATGGATGTTCAAAATTGGTTTATTTATTCAAAACGAATTTCTATAACTTTGGAAATATCAATGAACGATCTGTTTAATTTAATTTTTAATTTTTAAAAAACAGTACAATTTCTTAAACAAGATAATTTTAACTGCACAGAGAAAAATTTCTGGTAACGATTACCAGAATTTATGGTAATTGTTACACTATTGTCTTTGACATGATCATTTTGGTAAAGCTAAGCATGTATTACTGTAACGATGTCCAGAATTCTAGTAATGGTTACAAAAATCTGCTAATGTATACAATAAAACATGTTCACCATAACCAGAATAGTAATATCAAAGATTTTTTCTCTCACTGTGGTTGTAAATGTTAGACTAATATAAGAAAAGTTTTCCTGTAATCAGTCTTTATTGTTTATAATAAATCCTTAAAACTTGTGTGCATATGTATTTATAATATATAGTTTAACGATTTATACATATTTATTTTTATATTTATATATATGTTTATTAGAGTTATAACAGTAACAATATAATAAAAGTAAATAAAGTTAAATCTGATAATAATTATTCTTCATTCGCTATTCTCAGTTTGTATAATTTTCTACAGAATGTAAATATGATATGCTTTAAATACAACCGTGTATCCCAGGAAATTTAAGTGATATCATGATCACAGCCTGAGGCAATATTATCAAGATGCAAATTTGATTATCTATGTTTAGCGACTCGTTGCCGATGGTGGCAACTTCCTTCTCGTTTACTTGAAATATGAACACGTGATGAATTCTTACGACAGACGCAGCTAATGACATATATACCGTATAATCACCGCCTACAAATTGTGATTAATTTTCAAACCATTGTATCTCAATAAATTTGTACAATGTTATAAGGCATTTTGCAAATAATATTCGTACTAAAAATTATAATATTAATAATAAATATAAATAACTATCTACAATCATAATGGGCTCTACAATATTTATAATCCTAAGATTATTCTACATTCATTATTTTAATATTTAATCAATAATAAAAAATATAAGTAAAAGGCTACTGTAGAAAATGTTTATACAACAGAAACATTTATACTTGTGATATATTGACTTCTTTTTAAAAATTTGAAAGTTTAAATTTTTGTTACAAATATTCTTCTAAACAATTTTCCAAATGTATACGAAAAATATATTACGCAAAAATACGTAAAAAATTCGGGTTTTTAGAGGAAACATACAGATTAATGAAAACACGATTTACTTTTGTATATTGAAATACAAGAAATAATAAAATAAAATATGACAAAATATGGCTTCAATTACTACTTATTAAAGTGTTGTAAGCAATTTAACGATATAGAAATTTTGCTTGTTAACGAACTACCTACGCTTCCCACTCCTCATTTAAGTAGGCATGTGTCGTGAGTGGAATTTGTCTTATTAAATGTGTTACACCGTGTAAACTACCCTTTTTTTAAAAGCACTACTTTAACACGAGTTTCTGAATGAAATGTTTTAGGCGTTTTAGAATGTTATATATAATTATATATACATATAAATTATAATGTACGTAATTAAAGTAATTAATCATTTTCGTAATTATTTAATCATTGTAAGAAGTTTACAAAATTTATTAATTAACAACAAACACATAAGTGTTTTATTAGTTTCATTTCCTATCTTGATGACGTTAATAAAACGATATTTATTAAAAGTTATATATTAATTTAGTATAGCATAGATATTATTGTTCCTATACATTTTTCTTCAATTTTATAAATTTATTATATTAAAAATTATTTATCCGTGGCTTTAAAACAATTTTAATGTAATTCTGCCTATTGTATATGATATTAAAGTTAATAAAATGATATTTGATCATGAACGATAATACAATATGCAAAAAGTAATATGCCTTAAGCTTAGATAAGATATTTGACCATGTACTTTGTTTATAATTTGTACATCGTAGATTAAGTCATGAATAAACGCTTAAGTTTAATATCATTTAATTAAATATTTAACTCCTGATATTATTAATTTTATTTTATAATATATTGTATATAAAATTATCAAAATTATATATAATCCATTTTTGCTGATATTCTGATATCACCACCCACTTTTTATATATTATATTTATCAACTAAAACTATTTAGGGTGGATGGTTCCGTTAAATGTCGTGTCAATTTCTCAATGTCATATCAAATGGCAAACTACGCTATTGTTATCGCAAATTGTGTCTTTATCCAATCAGATGAAGAAGTTTAATATATTCATTATATCTCTATCAAACACATTTTTCATATTTATTGAAGGTGGGGAATAATATTTTATTTTGAATATTTAAACAAATTTATAAAAAATAAATTTTCTAATATTATATACATTTTATGTTAGTTTAAAAATCAATATATCCGTAATATATAATCTATGGTTTAAATTTGTTTAAATAAAAAGTACTCTAGTGATAATTGAAATAAGGTATAGATAAAGTCATGATTAAAGAGTCACATTACTATGTGAGGTCATTATTAGGCATTCATATAAGTAGACATTAGTATGTAACGGTAGGCATTTGTATGGATATGATATAATCACTGACTTCAGTGTAAAAACTGACAATACAAAAATGTCTTATTTCAAGACATTTTTATAGAACAAATAGTATAAGTGTCTTATTATTAGATACTATTTATGTCTTTTGCATGCAAATATCTCGATTTAAGACAGGTTTTTAGTAGTATTATTATAATACCACAATTCAAATAAATGTAAAATTAAAAATGAAAATCTTATTCATACACATTTAAATGGCACACATATTTAAGCATAATTTAAGTTCTGAAATAGACATTTTTGACTATTTTTAATAAAACGGTTACCTATCCAAGTAATGAACATCGCTAACGCTGCTTTACTTATATTTATATTATATGCCATATCATTGCCACACCTTCTAGACGTGTGATTGATAAAGAGTGTTATAGTTCCGTTATATAAACCGAAATGTTTACTAAATCAAAACCACATGTGGTTTGTTAGATACAAATCGATCAGGCCATAATCATGTTTTCAGTTATAAGCCAACTTTATTGATAATTTAAATAAGTACAATTTTATTGTATTATTTTTTCAGATTCTGAGTAGAATATCACATTTCAACCAAACATTGAATGCTACAATACACAGATCAGGCCATGAAAAGGTCGCTAAATCTTAACCGCACATATACATATGATAATATTCACTTATGATCTGACAAGTCATTCTATTTAAAAGATTTACCCTATCATGACTACGTGACTACGTAAACGACTTTTACACGCTTGTAATCAATACCTTATCGAAAGTCCCTTTATGGTTCTAATATGGTTCTTTGCAGATTTTCTTAAATAATGTTTGCCACAGTTTGCTGATTGCCACATTCAAACCTGATAATAGTCACACTCTTGACGTGGCGTGCCAAATTAAAATTTTACTATGGTAATCACACCAATAGAAAATAATCAAAATTAAAATGTTATTTTTGTGTAATTTTATATACATCTTACGCATTGTCATTCCATTAATTATCTGTGTAAATAAATTTTGATTTGTCTCATATAGCCAAAATTAGCATGACAAACAGTCATTTTTCATGCTTTACTTTTCTCAGTCTGTAACAAGAGATGTATATTTATAATACGACGAATTTATTTATGTAAAATTCTTCTTATTTAATATTAACGAATGTCATTAATAAAATATATTTTTTATGCAAATAAATGAATATACTATATTTTAATGTCTATACACATTTCCTTCAAGTTCAAAAATACTATTCTGGAAACATAACGAAATAATATCATAATTCCGCTAATTCCGCGAAAACATTTTTCTGCGCTGTGGGACGCATTTAGCGCGTGTTGCAGAGACGTCTCGTGTCTTTTCTTTGTAAGTCTTGCGGTCGGCCTGATTTACATTTAATTGGTTTATGCGCATATTAGAAAAGAACAGCGATGAAAAAAAAGGAAAGTTAGCTATTATTAATGCTACTTTTCTTTTCTTGGTCACAGCCTTGAGACTGACATCCGGAAGGGTGCGGTAACTCTCACAATAACTGTCACACGTAAATGCATCTCGTTGATTATGCGATAAATTCGTTGAGATCAATATTAAGACTATGATATCATATAGGAAATGGCCATTACGTAGTCATTTTTTTTATAACACTTAATACTATATTTGATACTTAATCATTTATAGTTCATTTCATTTTGATATTATTTCTTGACCGATCCTATAAAAGTAATTTCAGAAGTAATGATCAAAAGTTCCATAATGTTGAAACGGAATGACTAATGTCAAAACATTTCATTGCTGATCGGTGTCAATTTATGATATACGAGCAATTTTGGTCAAGGTTTATTTGGTGTGAAGTATTAATGTAACTGTGGGTTTAAGGTTTGATTGCATCTGTTGCGCAATATTTACTTATTATTTTCATCGTAATATGTAATATTCAATTGATATAATTTCTAGAGTTGCTTAACCTTAACCTTAAAAATGAATAAGTAAATAGTATCATAACTGCGTAAACGATAATCAAGAAAATATTGTTAACGGTATGATTAAAGGATTAATGATTTATGAAGAAAGCTGAAACTTGTACATTCGGTACTTGATAATGTGATTCACGTATAAATTGATAGCTATAAATATAAATATTACAATATTAATAAAGACTTTTATTATCTCGCCGTATAAGGTTCGTAAAAGCTTTCTTAGTTCGTAAAATGATCAAGTTAATGTTTACCGATCCTCGTCATTAAATTTAACAAAGGTTTGTGTTTGTGGATACTTTTATTATCTACGAAGATATACCTATGTATTACGACCATGTTGAATGTGTTAAATAATTGACATTTGTAATTTATCAATCGAGATTTATCTAGTGAATTATTTTCTGTATTACTTGGCAAATTGGCACATTATTAGTCCTTTAAGCAAATAATTGACTTTTACGTCACTATATAAAATAAATAAGGGAGAAATAATATTAGAAATGATAGAATTTATTATGAGATTTTGACGTCTTATACGAAGTTTCTTTTGTAGGAAAAACTGTACAAGCTGTAAATGTCCCAGGGAAGCCCATGAGGTTTGCCATGAAGAATGGGTTTCGGTCAGGGCTCGTTTGGGGCTTAAAGGCGAGGAACCTAACACCTCAATAGTATTTGATCCTAGAGAAAAAGGATTTGCGTGGACACCTCCAGGATTACCTGCATACAGAGTTAGTATTTGATTTTAAATTATGTATTTTTATGTATGTATTCAGTTTAAATTATATAAGATTATTTTCTTAATTATATATATATATGTAAATGTACACGGAGAAAAATATAATTGAAATTTTACTATAAAATAAACGAAACTGACCCTGGATGAAATAAACTACCAATTTCTCTCATAATTTATAGTAAAAAAGTAGCATAAACATAATATTTTCTTTCTTGTTGATACTATATTTTTACAATAATTTGTTAGAAAAACTGGAAATTTGTTTTATCCAGGGTCAGTTGCGTTTATTTTATAGTAAAATTTCGATTATATTTTTCACATAATTTAAATTTTATAAATTACATTTACATACAAAATATATATAATATTTTAGCATTTACATTAGTTGCATAGAAATTGCCAAATTTTTGTCTATGTAAAAAATAGATATATTTTGAATCAGAGTAATATGTATGTATAATTAAAGGACGACACTTTCGACATAAGAATTATTACACAGATAAAAATATAAATGATATTTTAGACTGAAATAAATAATCTTACAAATTTTACCAAACTAGATAGTAATAGCAGGGAAAGTAAGCAAAATTGTAATTAAACTTTAGACGATATCATTGTATTTATCATTTGTTTGGTAATTTTTGACATATTTTTACAAATTTCTATCCAAAATTTATCATATTAGTTACATTTTTGCCTATTTTTTTTACATTTATTATCTAGTTTGGTAAATTTTGTAAGATTAGTTTTTTCAGTGTACTATAAAATAAACGAAAATATTTCGAGTAAATTATATACTGAAAATTTAATATATACATTATACAATATAATATCAACACAAAAGGAAAAAAAATGTCACCCTTATAGTACATTTTTACTATAAATTATTAGATAAAATTATGTTGTGAAAGTTTCGTCCAATGTTGTTTATTTTATGGTAAAATTTGTTATATTTTTCTCCATGCATAAATTATAGTTTAACATATATGTATATATTATAGGAATTGTTTAAACTTACACAAATTTATAATTATTAAAGATTTTTTAACATGAATAGCACACCCAACATATATATTATTACATATTTATAACGCTAGTATGCGTATGCAAGCGCATCATATTTAATCCATCATAGCGGAAATATTAATTAGATAAATGTGCTTTTTAATTAATTCTTTAATGAAGAGAGGATTTTACGTAAAATTTTTATAATTATTAGCCCAAAAATTAAACAGTAGATCATATTTATCGTTTATTCTACTTGAAATAAATGTTATAATTTAATAT
>JABFQC010001143.1:0-20835 GCA_022817085.1 Psilanteris sp. ZL-2020 | reverse complement strand
AATTATGCAGTGTAAGAGTAGTTATGATGCTTACTGAGTCTCAGTGTGACGTATGCACGTTGGTCAAGTCAGTGTGCTATGCGAGGAGGCGGACATGGTCGAAGAGACGTCGGACGGAAAATAGTTGCGGGAGTGGTATATATACGTAAGTGTACGGTCGTGGCGTACAAATACTGTGTCTGTGAGGTGGTCGGGAGACATATAAAGCAGGGGTGTATACTTTTTATTTTTTTTTTTTTTTTTTTTTTTTTTTGGTTTTGTTTGTAATTTTTAGTTGTTTATTTTTTTAGCTTTTGTAAATGTTTTGATTTCGTTTTGTCTAAATTTCTCGCACGATAATTTTGTTACAATTTATTTACACTTGAAAACGTCGCTCCCCGTGTTTAATTTTTATTCCTAACATTATTTGAACATGGATTTTCTGACGGGTTCATTTTAAATTTGTGTTGTTCTTCAATATTGTTTCATGAAGCTCGCGCTTTATCGTTTCTTTCAGACTTTAAAGGAAATGTGTACTCTTTGTTGCGCGTAATGTTTTTAAACATTATTTTAACTGGGCAAATATTCTTGTATTAATAAATTATAAATTGCATGATTTAATATAAAATCTTTACATTGGTTACATTTGTGTGATTAATTATCTATGTTTGCTGTGTTTTTTCAATTAATGAATAGTTATTAAATCAAAGAAAGTTACGTATCTTGTAATATGGCATTATGAAACAAAAGGAGGGAGCAACGAATACTGTAATCTGAAAATCGAATATTAAGACCGACGGTTGCAAATTGTTCTTCGTGAACAACTTTATGAATCAAAATGTTTGTATACCAATTCAATTTATGTCGTAGGTACCATAAAATTGGAAATATAAATCCATCAGTGATCTATGTAATAAATAAACGTGCTATGTATATATTGATGGAACAATTTTTATGATCTACGTACGGATATGGTATTAATAATTTATTTTATGAGGAAAAAATGACAACTAGATGTATGAAAAGAATAAAAAATGAAGCGTGGGATGTTGATCTAGGATCACCTCGTTCAACAAACCATTGTTTGTTTTAAATATAAAACATAAATTATATTCTTTGTAAATAACTACTATTGTATTAACGACATTTATGGTAGATGGATATGATGTTTTTATATACTGCGTCAATGTGTCGTTTGTCGCACTTTATTTAAAATTTAGTTTTAAACGGAAAAGAATCTCTACAAATATAAATAGATCCGATTCACATACAAATAAATACAAAAACGAACAAGCGAAAAAATTTTTCACACGTGTAAACATTTTTTAACGTAACTTGATTGAAAACAAAAGAGTGATTCAGGTACATACTGAATCAATCAAAATTTAAAAAAATAAAAAATGAGAAAAAATAAAAATGGCCGAACAACAAACTTGCTTTAATGAAAAATTTCATTTACATACGTTGTTCCTAGAAGAGAGAGTATATGCAAATGATCGCAAATTCAATTGATTGAAACATTCGCTTTATCAATAATTCCAATATGTTCATATATGTTATATTTTTACAAGAGGTGCATGTAAAAATCAATACAAGATGAATTAATCACGCCAAAACTGAAATGTCTGACTGCTGTTTATCAATTGCGAATTCTTTTAACACATTATTAAACGCACATCAATCGATTACATGGTATTCAATTAAAATATGTAAAACAAAGCAATTCTTCATTTTTAAGTATAATCAATAAAAATAATTTTTCAATGATATTTGATTCTAATTGACATGCATCCATCTGGATTATTATATACTGAGAAAAATTTACTGTTGGATTAACAGACTAGACTGTTTCGCTAACAGGCTTGGACTGTAAAAATGTACAGTTCTGGACTGTATGTTCTGCACTGTTATAATTCTGACATTTTAAGGTTATGAATTAATTTTCATATGTGTTATTTTATTTTACGTATTAATATTATTTTTAAAATATAAAGAATTAATACTTGGAAGGTTGTAGCAATAGTCCAGACTTATTTTGTTTTATTTTTAAAGATCTATTATTTTTTTCAGACATCAATTTTTTTCAGTCCAGACTGTACAGCGCGGACTGTTAAAGCAACGGTCCAATTTTTTCAGTGTATATATATATATTTCTTGTTAACATTTAATATGTTTTTATAAAATAATTTTTATAAAATAAAATTAGTTTTCAAAATGTATATTGCATATTTTTTTCAAACCACATATTCAATTATAACGAACACCCATCCTGCTACATCACTCTTATATTAATTATTAAACGGAATACGGAATTTTGATTCATAATTTTGTCCATCCTTTAAGCCTCTAAATAACGTTGAAATTGTTTCGATGTTATGATCCCGATATCCCGTCCGTTGTAAATAAGGAGAGACCGACGGAGTAAAATGCAGTTTCCTAATTTATAAATGGCATGGAATTTGAAATCGCCCCGGTCGGCGTTAAGTAACATAGGATACGGCGAATGAACTCTCACCTGCGGGAACAATGTGAAACACGCATGGCTCGACTTGCGCACCTTGGTCGTTATTGCCCCAACACAAAAGTGTCCCATAATCCAACTCAGTGGTCGGAGTGTAAGACGCGACCGAACGGGTTTGATTGCTCGTTACTTGAGCTTGTGCAATATCAACAACTTCCATGGTGTTATTAAATTTCCAGGTAAACGCAACGTCTGTTGGATTTGCTTCCAGGTTACACGGGATGCGTGCTGTCTCTTGACGCCCAACCCCGTACACCTTCGTTTGGTCTTGTCGACAGACAGGCGCGACTATCAAAACAGAGACGAATCATCAAATTTACCGGCACTATGAGAAAATCCTTCAAACTCGTAAACCATCTAATCGCACGTTAACACTGCACGGCTTACACCGAATTTCAGCTTTACGTGCTCGTTAATTTTCATTTCTTGTTCAAACCTGCGCCGGCAATCCAAAATCCATCTTTGGTATTTTTTCTACATATGCCTCCTCATCGGGACTAATTCCAACTCGGACGAAAGTAATGGTTAATGGATGATAATAATGTGT
Organism: Psilanteris sp. ZL-2020; assembly: GCA_022817085.1. Classification (NCBI taxonomy): domain Eukaryota; kingdom Metazoa; phylum Arthropoda; class Insecta; order Hymenoptera; family Scelionidae; genus Psilanteris; species Psilanteris sp. ZL-2020. The sequence goes on along the minus strand of JABFQC010001143.1, from coordinate 17,788 downwards.
AAGATGATATTAAAAACGAGGTCGATTCTAACACAATAATTAATGACATTTTTGTAAAAGTGTTAATATATTTTAATACGTTCTTTCTACGTTGTATTTTTTGTAATAAATATTTACACATTGATGACAATATTGCAGTCACATTTTGTAACTAGCGAATAAAGGATAAAAATAAATCATTGATGGAATAATAAATTCGTATTGTTAATATTTCATTCTAGAGAAATATTTTCATACAAATAAAGTTGAAAAATAATTTAGTGAATATTTAAGTTAAGCTTCAAATTTAAGTTAATAAATATGAAATACATATTCCATGTATACTAATATTTATTACACGCGTATGACCTGATGTAAGGAGTCGAATAATTATTTTATATAATTTTATGCAATGTAATGTACGTAAATCTGTTCAAATTTCAATTTAACACCTCCACTCATTCACAATACATTGGTATTCAAATGTATTTTTTCCGTTATAATTATATTAGACCTTACTTCAGCTCAAAACGTTCAATAATAATTCATCACTGATTCCTCAATCCAAACTTTTTAAATGCTGCAATACAAGTCTTTTTTATCGATTTTTATTGGATATTAATTATAGTTTCGAAGATTTCTTCATAAATTACCGTTTGTATTGAAGATTATTAAAATCATCCTCGCGTCTTAAGAATGGAGTTATTCTAATGTAGAATTAAAAGACCAATAATGAGATTGATTTGAAAGTGGAAAGCCCGGCTTTTGTTATTGTGGTCGTCAAGACATGAAAAGATGGCGCGCGAAGATTTCGGATGCAAATTGAATCTCCATTCATTAACTTACATTTGATATCCAACTTGAGTTGGTTGCTCTCGCCTTCGCCTTCTTTATTAGTTCCAATGCACGTGTAAATCCCGGCTCTGTTTCGGGTTACGCTTTGTAAAACCAAACTCTGATTGCTCACTATCGTGCCAGCTGTGGTATTATGGTAAAGTGGCACGCCCTGTAAAAATGTTCGTTGAGATGATTTGTTGCATTTTGAATTGAAGGTATTTTTCGGATGGAAAAAGGATTGCGCTGTTCGAGTAATAACGAAACGAACTCTTTCGGTTGTAAAATGTGCATTTGGGAAAAATATCGAGAATGGATCGTAAAATTAAAACGTTCGTTATAGTTTCAAGGTTGTAGTTGCAGTCATAATTTTACGTTATTTCCCCTTTTTTGCTTTATTTTTTCGAAAAACATTAATCATCCGATTTATTAATATCCCCATAAATAAAAAATCTGTTTTTTGCTCGATGAACGATACGTTTCTTGCAAATCGCATACACAGAAAGATAATTTTCATTTAACACGAGGTACTGCGCGCGCGTCAAATAAAAATGGTTCTCTTCAAAAAGTTTCAAGCGTATGTACATTTTTAATTTAATTTCCATAATGCTAGCAATATGATTTTTATTAGCGAGTAAGGTAATCCACAAACAAACAGTACTTTTTTATTATTACGCAGTTTGTTCGAGTATTACAGACAGTTTGTTGTTTCAGAAACGGGGAATCTCAAAATGTAATAGTTGTTATGTAATGAAACGTGTAGGATTTGAAAAACGATCCAATTTTGCGTAATATTCTATGACATTGTTGCGAACAAACGTATAAGTATTATGTTTACGTCGCAGTGGCATTATGCAAAACTCACGTTGTGCTTCCAAGACACTCGGAGGACCCATGGATTAGACTTGATATTACACTCGAAGTAAACGTCCATGCCTTCACGAATTGCGCTCGAATTTAAATTGCTCCCAAGTTCCAATGTAGTCACCGGCGCATCTACGATAAAACCGAGAAATTCGTTATTAACAGGTTATATGCTGTACAGGCTTGCGCGGGATAGCGAATTTCGCGTCCCATTCGAGAACTTAATTCTCAATTAATTTTGGATTTTACAACGGGATTACAAAATTAATCGTCCTAAAGAGAACTTATTGCGAGCAAGTCGTTTCCAATTACCAAAAGGCCATTTCGGAGTCTCGCTGTGCAAAAAATTAATCTGTTGATAGGAAACAAAAAAATTTGAAGAATAAAAAAATAAAAAGAGAAAACTGTTTTTTTTTTTTTTTTTTTCATCATGCGAAGTAATTAAATAGTTTCGCCTTTCATTTTTGTGAAAAATGAAATGAATCGAAAAAAGGGTAAAAATGTGGTTTGCTGTAATCCGGGAGATGAAAAAAGCAATCTGATAAATGGAAATGATTTTTTAACGAAGAGGCTGCGTGATGTAGTGCCTTCTTGATTTGTAACTCGATTTTTGTCCAAGTTATTATGCTTTACTGAAAACTCCTGTAGTTATGAATAATGTATGGTTGGAATATTTACTTATGTTTACAGAATTATGGAACACACCGTGCTGCTCTTTGATTACAATAACAAATATTTGCTTTTTACTCCGGAAACGTTGGCTGTGTCATCAAAAACTTGTTGGTCTCATTGTTTAAATTATATATCGGTCGCAATGTTTATTCTCGCAACTCAGCGGCACGGAAATTGGCGTTGCGAAGTTAGATAAGAAACTCACGGTGTATCTCGAGCTTCCAGTCGTCTTCCATTTCTGAGTTCGGAATTGCAGGGACGCTTCCTTTGCAAGAAAGAAATTTTCCAGCGTCTTCAACGTGGGGCACGAAAGTTAATGTGCTAGTCGTTGTGTTACCATCTGGGCTCATCTTCTGTAGATAAAACACACGGCAAATCCATTATACGTTGCACTTCTTTTACACTTTAATTGTCTGACATAATAATGCACACATTTTAAATAATAAATTGCGATGCTACAATGTAATATATTCTTCTAATGATCATTAAGTTATTGAAACATTAAAATTGAAATTAAATTAGTTTGATGGATAATTATATATAATATATATATAGATATATTGAAGAGGATTATTTTATGGTTATACGTTTTATTTAATATATAGAAAGTTTTATATGCTCTAAAAATATATATAGATTGTAACTCAACTTTTAATTGCATTTGGAATGAAATAAAACAGGATACTAGAAGTATATAAATAAACGAAATAAAGACAATTATAATTAGTAAGTAATTTTTCTTGTCTTATTTTATATATTGTGTGTCTAGTTAGTTTTTAACTTGTATATATCTTATTTTAGTATATTATTACATCAAACTCAAAATTGAAAGTGATTGTACTGTACGTTTTTATAAAAGTGTAAATTATTGAAATATTCTTTTTTTATAAGTATTAAATTACAAAGTGCATATAATTTATTTGTTTCATGATTAAATCTAAATTATATTACACATTATTATATAATAACGTTTATAATAATTTTCATAATATACATGCTGTAGTATATGTATGTTTATATATCTATACGGTTAAGTATGTTAAGGTCCAATTACTTTACTAAAAGTTATACTGCGCAAAATTATTGCTTTAAAAGTGTTTTTCAAGCACAAAATCCTATTAATATAAAATTAATATCGCTTTTGTTTTTAATTACAAAATGAGAAGTGAGATAGTATTGATAAGCAAAAGAGATTATATTGCGATTATTAAGGTTAATTTATAGATTACCAAACTTTTCGTGTATATATACCTAGAGTATTGATTAGTATCATAAATATGTTCCAACGTATGGGATAAGTTTTTATAGCAATACAAATTATTACCGTATACGCAAAGTTTTAAGAGATTTTTGACATCTAATACAAATTATTCATTCAGTTCTTTTTTTCAATTTTAAAACAACGTTTAATCCTTTTGACATTAATAGAGAAATTTGCATTAAAAATGCTTGTATTATATTACTGAAATCTTATAATACTGAAAAATTTGATACTTTGTAAAATAAGTTTCACTGGGGTTTGCGGCAAGTTATTTACGCCGCAGGGCAACGTTACTCAACAACTTGTTGTAAATCTTCATTTAACCATAAATATACAACATCTAATGGTTTAGAAGAGTATCCTTGAATGTTATTAACGTTTTACGTATTCGAACATACATCGCAAATGAACATTTCTTGAAAAAACTTAAAGTTCGTATTTCAATTCGATAGTTTCTCTGTATACAATAAATACATTTTTCTATAAATGAATTATATTTTATGATTAAACAAAATTAAATGAAATTAATAATTAAGGTATTAGAAATTATAATTAGAAGTAATAGTTATTGTGTAGATTAGCAATTCTGTATCGGGGAGATACGAACGAAGAATGTAAACATATAATGCTTGACAATATTATTAGTAGGGGTAATTGGATATTTTATTTTAGTTGTAATAAATTTATTAATATTTTATTAATGAATAAAAATAACAAAAATAGATGTAAGTTGAATTGAAAATTTTCAAACGCTTTTATAATATTCTTTACTGTGGTTAAAAGGTAAAAAATATTAAATCTCCTTATATATTTATCTGTCTTATAATTGCACCTTTATTTTTATATATAATGTTATACAAAGAATTTCTCTTTTAAAAAGTTTTTATTATAAATTATAAATTATGCCAAGAGTGATACGTGTATGATAAGATAAAGAGAAAACATCAAAACCATCCCACTTTGATAAAAAGTTTTATACTAAAGTACTAAACAATAATTCACCCAATGCTAAGCTCTGATTAAAGCCCATTAGTATCATTTAATAAATTGGTTTATGGTTATGTCAAGAATTGTAGTTTGATGGAAAATTAATTAGTATTTTCCACGAAACTATATTACTGCACACAAATATTTAATATACAATGTTCTTTGTGAAGCAAAATTGTATTGTGCATGAAGAAATTTTAAACCAATGAAGTAATCTTTATGAAAATAATATCATATGCATTGTTAATAAATTATTAATATTAATATAATAATACTAAAGTGAGATAAATTAATATTTATTAATGTTAATATAGATTAGCATAATTCTATTTGCATAAGTTTAGTGATAATTCAAATTCAGTATTGTATTTTAGATTTTTTCAATAATTGATTTGGTTATATATAATTTTGATTCATATAATTTTTTTGGTTTTTAAAACAGATAAGATAAGAATCTGATGATGGTCGATAAAATCTTGTTTGATATTAATCTTAAATATTTATTGTTTTTTAGAATTGTTTTTATAATTATAATAAAAATACCATAATTGTAAATATATATTATTTATAATTATCTATTCTATCCATTAAATCAATTATATTTCTTTCTACTTTAAAATATCGTATTTTTACTGCAAAATTAAATAGACTTTTGCCGTTAGAATTCTTAATTTACTACTTACTTACGTATGAAAATTGATAAAGAAAATATAATTTATAATCTGGATTAATTTATTAAGTTTTGGAAGCATTACAATTGTGGTAACAATTGCAGTGAATATTTTGAACGACCATTTAATAGATACGAAAATTCTTACTCTTTGTTTAACGTTGTCAAGAGTGATGCCTCCTTTCGTCCAGACAATTTTCGGTTCCGGCCTGGCGCCGACGACTTCGCAGGTTATATCGTATGAACTTCCTGCGCTGAATGGTCGGTTTTCCCCTTGAAGTCGAACCCATAATGGCCGCACTAAAATATAATGCATGCGACTTTTTTACAGCGACTTTTAACGACTAGGAAATTTGGCTTGATGTGAAGCCTTCATTTAAATCACTAATTAATTTTATGCCATGCAACAATGTAAACGTTTAATTTTCTTTAATCTAAAACAGATTTTATTATTTTCCAACTAATCCATGGATCTTTATTACATTTATATTGTTTACATAACATTCTTAAATAAAGATTATATTTTTAAGATACGGTATTTTAATAATATAAAAATGTATTTTATATTTCACGTTTTTAATGGTGAAATTGTATAAAGTAATCGAGAAAGATATATATCAACCTCCGCGTTTATTATATTAATGCAATTTTTTGTTTCAAAAAAAGATGAAAAAATGAATGAATATTCATTACTGAATATATAAATATTATTCAATTATATAATATCATAGATTTTATATTAGCTCAGTGATCCGTTAAATTAAAACAATTTTATATCACAAATTTTATTATAAGCATTTTCAATTTTTAGCCGATAATATTAATACAATTTAAACGAAAATACAAAACTAGACCAAATTAATTGATTCATAATCGACAATACACAATATAATTCAATATAATTTAGTAGCAAAAGGATATGATCATATTTAAGAATATAAGAAATTTCTATAAAAGGGTCAAATTATAAATTTATATATGAATTATTAAATAAATTATTATAAACATTAATATATTAAAAGTAACTAAAATTTAGAGTAAATATGAATTTTTGGAAGAATAAAAACATTGAATGATACTCGATTAACGTACTTCGTAAACAAATTGCGATATAATTTTAATTTTCAGTATAGTATTAATAATTTTAGTATCAGTATTACTTCCTTTTGCGTTTTATTTCATGGTGATTAATCATAACGAAACAAATATTTCCAAATATGACGATGTATCATTTAAAATCCATTGTAGTGTGTACGCTTACTATACTTAAGTGCCGGTGATATTTGCTTCATATCTTGCATTTATTTGTGCGCGTTTGAGCAAGTTACCTACCAGAATTAGCGCCACACTTGGATTGCACTATGAGTAGGTGCCGCTGATTTTACACTCTGTCTACTTATTCGCATGTTATTCGTAAGTGTATGCGTGTTTAGAAACTTTGCTATCAAATGTTGGTTAGTAACCCAACAGAATTAATCCGCGCGTGGATAAATTATAAGATTTTAAATATGAACCACGCGCATATCTTATGGGGTTCAGTTGAAATCGGAAGTTCAGATTGATGCTGCGTGTTAAAACACGTTTATGTAAATATTCTACAGCAAAATTATATTTCCTTTTAAAAATTGTATAACCTTCCGCATTATTCATAAAACTTTTTTCTCGAATCGTTATTTAACATTTAATACCAAGCTGCGATTTTGTTGCTTTTTTACACACAGGTGAAAGTTAGGGCAGCGAACAAACTCAATTAAGTTTCTTCAATAGCTTTGTTTTAAAATTCACTTTCTTCGTTCATTTTCCTCATCATCATTTTATCCTCATCATTTTATCCTAAATTTATGAAATGCTACCCCTGATGACCCTTCGCGATCTCTTACGAGTGTTCAATTTTATTACGACACTTAAAACGCGTATTACAATTAAAATTATACACTTAATGGCTATGAAGCTATTTTGTAAATAATAAAGAAAAAAAAGTGCTCGTATAAAAAAAGTAACAAATGAATAAGCTTGTAGTGGCATAAACACATTCAAAACAATTGTACTCATTGTGTAATTAACACGTGTCAAATAAGTTACTTTCGTTAATTACAATTTCGTTTACTCTTCTGCTGCACCTTCTTAAATTAAGATGTAAAATTTATCATGGACCCTTGATTGTATCTAAATACTTCGTAATTCGTGTTGCAAAAATGATTTAATTAAACAAGAAGCAATACTTACGGTTCATATCCAAAGAGACCGTGCTGGATATGGGTGTGACCAAATTGTTATTCGACGCCTGACAAGTGAGTTGCGCCTTCAAATGTTTGCGCTCCAACTTCTCAAGCGTCAAAACATTGCGAACCCGCTTCGCGCCAATGACTTCGTAGCTATCATCCAGGAGGGCGTTTTGCTGCCACCAGGTCACACGGGGTTGCGGTCGACCTGGACGAAAGGTCAGTTAAACATTAAACGCTCACAATAAATTTTATAAACTTTTAACCTAAGAATTATTTCAAAAGTTGCTTTGATGTTCAGCGACTTCTATTATCAGATTTTATTATGTAAATTATGTTTCCCTTTGATGACATTATCAAACAACGAGCTGTTAGCATTTAAACTTTAAGCGCAAATTTCAAAATATAATATTACTTAAGTAAAATTCATTAAACGTTAATTACTTTTTCACTGAGATTCTTTTTACTCCGCCCAACACTATCTCAGCCACAATCTGACGTTACTTTAGTGCAAAAGTTGTCCGTGATGAGTCATTATCACACATTTCAGAGTGTATCAAAAATGTAATAAACACGATAAAAGAATAGAAAATTAACTAAGTTTATTTTAAGAGCCGCTTCATAAGCGCGTATTTAAATAAAGCGATATTGAGTGAAAGCGGATTCCTATATATTGTTAATAGATTCTTATTAACAGATATAAATTAGATTTCTTTGATAAGTCGAGTAAATTTATTTATTTATAATTTTATGTGTCCTTTAAAGCGTTTTACGTTATATGATTTTCATACTGAGAGCGGGTGAACAAAAAATTAATTAATGTGCGATAAATTGCGGAAAATGTATTTATTGAATAAAGTGCTTAAAGACAGGCTTTTAACGGAACTGATCTTCTATAAAGCAGATATTAACGAGTTATTTAATGTATATAAATTATTATTTGAGTAAAATGATATTCATGGTATATGTCTGAGAGATTTGTAACAAATTGTATTTAGTGGCAAATTTTGTCTATGCCATTAGATATTAGATTTAGAAGATACGATGAATGTTATAAACTGTGAAAAATTAAACATGAAAAATTACTGTTTATAATACGATCTTGGACTTTTAAGCGACAAATCATAAAATTTGGTCTTTTTAACAAAAAAATTACGTTGTTTACGTACAAATTTACTGCTTTATCTGAAAATATTACTGCTAAACAGTAAATTCCACGGTTTTTCGCTTAAAAGTCCAACCTCGTATTATAAGTAGTAAATTTTCATAAATAATTTTTCTCAGTGTATAAACCGCGAAAAATAAAATCTACAGAAAATGCTGTGCGTGTGATAAGGAGGACCTGAAGACAATTTTTAATTATTAGGTAGAAAATTTACGAATAAAAGTATGCTGCAACATAAGTTTTTGATATTTCGATACGGGAAAATAAAGTAGACAAAATTACACTGATAAAAATGTAGTGTTGTCTTCATAACGATAATATTCTTATATATATAATAGGCATTATTATTTATAGAATATCATTAACTATATTATATATTGAAAAATAAAAAGTATATTAGGAAGCAAACTATCCTACTATATTCTTTCTTTTAGTGTACTATACAAATATTATAAAACTAGGATATATATATATTGGACAATAATATAAAAATGACTATTCGTGTAATATAATTTTAAAAAAATAATACCGTATTAAAACTAAGCAGAATTTTAATAAATCGTGTATATCATGTATCATATACAAATTTTTATAATTTTAGAGTAATCCTTACAGTATAGTATCAATTTACTATTTGTGTTACTGTATGTGTAATACTTTTTTCAATATTAATTGCATATATCTATATGCACGGCTATTATAATTACGTAAATTATCTTAAATTATCGTAAAATACTTCCTATTAAGAAATAGCAGAGCTTTAATTCGACACGTGATATATATATATTATATATATATATTTATATAAATCTATATATGTATAAATGATGTTGAATGATAAGAACAATTGAAATGTATCGGTATTTTATTTATTGTTTGTTAAGGAATTTCATTTTACATTAAGCAGTCGAAGTTGCTGTTGGGTGAGGGCGCAGAAACACGTCGGGAAGTGCGACAATATCCGAAAGTTCTCAATGCTCGCGCAGAATGCCGAGCGCAGCGCCACTAATAGGATCTTATGAACGAAAAAAGGATGTTAAATCCTTTGTTATACGAAGCCAATTCCACGACCCCGGGAAAAAGATAATGCAGTTTTCGAGCTTCCGTTGAAATGCGACGGGAAAAATTCGCAATTTTCATTTAATAAAAGAATAATTTGCAGGGATGAATGATAAATGTTGAAATAAAAATGGAACTAGCACAACACGTCGTACGGAAAGTTTCAGAAAAATTATGTATACTTGTTAGAAAAATGTTATATAAATGTTTGATTGTGTTTGGAATTGGCATTTATTTATATATATATAAATGTTTCTTATATTTCATTAAATTAATGTTAAATTTATCCAATCCAATAAATATACAAGCATTCGCGATGAATACAAAAAATGATATGCTATGTTCAGTGTTATATCAACTGATTATTAATGAAGTTTGATTATTGATGGTAATGTATAATTAATTAATAATAATTGCAGAAATCATTGACATATGAGCATTCATTATAATTAGTAATCTTCAATAATTGTACAACTAAATTGGTCATATTAAGCCACACATGTTTATATGCAAATATACACAAATCAGTCGAGTTCAATCATGATTCTTAATGAATATATTTCATGATTTCAATGATATTGAAATTACGATAATTTTAAAGTGTATCTGTAATCCAATGTTTATGTTACGACAGTGCATTTATACCTATAGATTTATAGATAACAAGTGTTGCGTGGATATTAAATTCGACAAGTGAGTTAGTCGGTCTGATCACGTTTCGGTTATAGCGCGTATAAAAGTCACATATGCCGAATTTATTTGTAAATCGTTGTAAATGTTTTCCGTTTTGCTATGTTTTGTTTTTTAAATTTTATTAAAACACGTTCGAAATATGTTATTATCAAATACTCATAAGTTATTTATATTATAACTGAAAAATTCTAATGAACATACTTGTGTTCTAATGATAAGCATTTTATATTCCTATATAAAAATATACAAATGAAAAAAAGGATCTTTAATATGCATGAAATAATTGATATTTTGACGAATAAAGTTCAGTTGAGTCGAGGTGTTATCTTTTAATCTGTTAATATTATTTTAAATCCTGAGTTAAAAAGTTGAAAAATTTGATAATGTAATAGAGGTATGTTATTAAGATTATAAATACAAATCTATTGAATTTACTACCATGCTTAATAATCATAATTTTATATATGTTAATACATACACTGAGAAAAATTTCTATTAAAAATTACTGTACCAAAACAGTACTTCGATGCGATGTTTGTCAACAAAGAATAATTACCGTTAAAACACAGTAAAAAATACAGGGTAATCGAAACAATGTTTACGATATTTAGGGGTAATTTTTATGTGTTGACAAACATCGCATCAGAATACTGTTTTGGCACAGTAATTTTTAATGGAAAATGTTCTCAGTGTATGTTTTTGATTTCATATAAGTTTATATTATAGCAAATTGTTTTTTACAGAAATATTGTATATATTGTTTATTCTTAGTCATTTTTTTATTTATAAGAAATTGTTTTAAAATTTTCAAAATTATTTTACAAACTTACAAACAATTTTGTTGTCGAATAAAAATAAATAAACTTTTTATACTAAAGATTGAGTAAACATTAGGTTTACTATATAAATTAGGCCTATATATATTTCATTATAAAGTTAGTTACATCGGTTTTAATACTTTATCATCATCAAAATACAGAATTCTAAAGTAACTCAGACGAGAAGTTAAAATATCAAACGTTGACTTTACACGCAAAGTTAAAACATATATTAAACATTTATAAGTAAGTGTTTTAATATTCATTCAGATTCTGGGCTATATCATACAATAATAATATATATATATTTCACGTAAAACATAAGACATTTTATATAAAATAATACGTCACCTTCTTAATTATTTCTCCATAATTTTTAGATATTATAATTAAATTAGAAAAACATCGGTACCCGAGTCTGAATTTTAAGCCTCTTTTCGAGGTTGAAAGAAGGCTAAAATTATACAAATTTCTGCGTTTTTTCGAGGAATAGGACGAACCCTGCTGTTTCTTTCTCATTCTAAATCTACGTAAATTTTTAAGTATAAAAATATATATATACATTTTCTTGTCAAAAGCGTTTTCATATCTAGTATATTCCTTAGTAGAAATTTATCGAGTATCTTGTGAGTTACTAGAGAATTTGTATATAAAATTTCTAGTAACTCACGAGTTATTTTGGGTTAGTATAAAAAATGCGGGTGTATAGGGGTTTAATAGAATTTGGAGAATAAAATCGTTTATTTATTTAAAATGTATTACTAAAATTATCATGCACAATATATAATTCACATTTTAATTCATGAAATGAATTATAATATAAATATTTTATCCAGGAAATTTCATTAAAATTATAAACAACATATCCGAATTATTCGATAATTGAGACTAGTATGCTAATTAAATTGAACATCGCATTGACAGATACATTTAGTTGCAGCTATTCGCTTACATTTTAAATATATATGTATAGTTATAAAATTAAATCAGTTATTCAGTGTCATTTAAAAATATTTATTAACCCATTATGAATTGATTTTGAAATTGTCACCGTATGCATTGAATTAATTAATAATCAATATTGAGTAATCAATATACATTTTTTATCAATATCTTTGTATGTTATAATAAAATATCTAAAACACATAACAGACAACATGAACGATCCTACACTTTTCACTTATCATTAGATGTATTGTAAATAACGTTGATAAACTAATTGCAGGTCTAAAACTTGTTAGAAACATTATTCTGAAAATTAAACCTGTAATACGAAAAATGATCAAAGATAGAACATTTTTATGCGTTAAATAATAAAACATTTTACTCCGAGTAACCTTTTCGTAACAATTTTGATGAAATATTTTTATCACAAAAGATAACTTATTACAATTATAATTGTTAAATAAGAGTTTTAATATCTTAAATGATCAAACATCCAAGTCCCAATTTGTAACTCATACTTCAATTATTGTTTCATGCGGATAAATTATTATATTACTGAATAATTTACTGTAATTATAGAATGTATATATTAATAATAGAATTTTCTGATTGCCTTTTAATACCGGTATTTAGTGGTATAAACACTATTGTATAATTAATTAATAATAATTAAAATGTTAATAGTTAAACTTTACATAGCCCTTTATACGTCAAGTACAAAGTAACTGCTTTAATTATAAAGATTATTGAAATAATCTTTTTGTACGTGGAGCATAATTTTATACCGAGTTTAATCGATTAAATATTAAATTAAACAATGTTCGTTGTTTTAAATACATTATCATATTTATAAACAGCAAATTAAAAATTATACCTCCAGACGCGACGCAAGTTATATTCAGCGATGATCCTTCCGTGTAAGGGCCCAAAATATAATGTTTGATGTTTGACGTCTCGTCTTTATCTAGTATGATCAGCTGGTCCGGCGGTACTGTAAAACGAAATAAACAATAAATAACCGAGCTCGACAAATAAATCCGCGCACGTATGTCCTATAGTTTACGACAAATTTTATTGATTGTCTGTTTATTCATTCAACTCACAATTTCTCGTAACATTAATTAATACAATTCTGCTGATATCAGATAAATTGATTTTGTATAATTGAATTCGCTTTTTGCCGACACATTCAAATCTGTTTAATCTTGGTATTGTTAATCCGCACGATTTAAATATCGCATAGATTGTGTGTCATGAATGTCGAAGTAAAGCGATACTTCAAATTAAAATTAAAACTTCATATTTATAGTTAATCCGCAATTATAAGGAACTATAGTATAGTTATGGAATCTGTGAAGCTATATAAGATATATTTATAACACACTGTTTGAATATACGTTCTGCGTACGCGTGTTTTCTGAATAAAAATTTAAGTTGTTTTGCAAATTCGTTTAAAATTATAATCAAAATTACACGTAGAATGTCATAAATTGCTTGCTAGTGATAACAAGCCAAATAAATATTCGAAACAAAAATGTACATGCTATTTATGTATTTTCAAGAGAAATACATTCGCGTGAAGAAAATGGATAATAATTAAAAAATGTAATGGAACTTAATATCGTTCATTTTAAAAATAAACACAAATGTTCGTACGAGTTTGTCAAAAAATGTAAGTACAATTCAATCAATAATTGAAATGAATTTTTAATATTAAAATAACCAATTTCCGCAGAATTTTGTATGAAATTACGAATATTATATATATATAATCTAATAATTTTATTTATATGCTTTTCACTTGATTTGTTTGATGAATCCCGGGCATGTTTGTGCATAATATAATATTTACATTCTTAATTAATTTTGATAATACGTGTTACTATTATAAGAATTAATTTCTTAATATTAATTGTTTCTGCGACGAGATTTTTGCAAATTATATACATGAATAAATTATCTGATAAAACGTTCCGTAATGCAGATATTGCGCCGAAAGTAAGGCGGAGTTGTTAAAAGCGTCGTAAAATTGCGTACCTTCTCCCCTCAACGCTTAATGTTAAAACCATTAAGAATAAGTGTCGAAGTTCTTAACTTACTTATTATAGTAAGATTGACTTTGCTGTTTCGCGTCGGTGACTGCTTGAAATCTACTCTGCAGCGATAAAGTCCGGCATCATTTTCACGAACAGCCTCGAGGCTCAATTTAGCCGGTGATACGGAATGCTGGAAAAAAGCTCGATTGCCCAAACTCTTATCCTGCCAGTGGTTACCCTGCTCCATTGAAATCCGACTTCTCAAATCAAAACTGCAACAGCCGAAACGTTGTTTTAAATTTCTCGGTGTAGTCCAATATCATTGATATTTATTTTTTTGTTCATATCATATTAATCAGTTACAAAATGTGAGTTTTGTATCGACCAGACGAAATATGTATATTAATATATAGTGTTTTGATTTATATTATTAAATATAATTTTTGACATTACAACATGCTGTAATTAATTAAAAAGGAGCGATTAATTTCCAACATGGTACCTTTATTTGTAACACTTATTTGAATGAAATTGACTCAATTAAAAATAATTTAATTATAAACGAAAGTAATTTTATAAGTGTATACTCGTTTCCTCTGTGGATATTATATTTTTTTCTATACACATTCAATCAAATATTTAATCATTTTTTTCTATACGTGTAGCCATTTTTCAAACTGATTTTAGTGGGAAAAGAGACTTTTTTTCGCACGTGTGAAAGTGTATAAAACGGCAGAAGTGGAAATCAGTGGGAGTGGATGTTAGTATTTTTGTCAACGCGAGGAAAAAATCAATTTTAAAGCTGAAAAGGGATAAAAAAAGCTTACAATACACTAGTAGTTTAGAAAAATATCATGTATGACTCGTGCAAGTAGTATACTCAATTCAACTTGTGACATACACGAGCTTATTATCTTTTCTTCCTATTTGTATAAATAACAAATGTTTGTATTTTATGAATAACAATACAACAGAAAAATACATCCCTACCAATATAAGATTTAAATATAACAATTATTTATGTTGTAAATTATTATTATTCATTTATAACGTTATGTGTTAACAACATGCGTTATTGTTAAATGTTTTATACAAAAATTAGTGTAAGTTTTAAATGAATTTAAGAAATAGGAAAGAAATAAATGCTTATAATTGAAATGAAATAAAACACATTTAATAAAATTAGGGATATAAATTGTATTTTGTCGTAAATATATGTTAATTTGAAATAATTAATAATTAAAATTTTGTATTTTCTTGTAATGATAATTATATCATTAGATGTATTATATATTATCATTTTCATTAATATTAATTATTATTTCTTCGTAATACTCATTCAGGAATTAAATTTTGTATTATAATAGATTTTAAACGATATTCAGATACAACTATAAGGATGATTATTAGGCACAATTTGGATGAAAGTCAAGTTAGATGTCAATTACTCTATTGAATTATGATGGATGAGTGATCGATACATTTAAGTACCCATTTATGTCACATTACATCCTAGTTAATATAATTATCTTTTGCGATTTACTCCTCAAGGTAAATAAAATTAATACCAGTCCTGAATTATTTATATCATTCAAAAGATTGCAATAAAATATATGTTTAAATTTTCACGTTATAATATGTAACGTATATAAAAATACGCAGTTTATAAATTGTATGAGTATAGGTTACGTTTGCTTAAATTATATTACAAGTGAAATTTATTTTTATAATCGTGGTTACTCAAATTGCTTATTTGGTAAAAACTTATATCATTACATACTTTTTAATTTGATTATATTAATGTTGATTTAATATAATATAATATATACCGTTTAAAACATATCTTTTATAACATAACTATTAAGATATAATATGATCTTGTGTAATGTATTTATGAATGTTTATAAATAAATAAAAGTACAATGATTTAAATTAATATTTGATTGATTGATAAATGCAATATTTATGAATAACGCACGACCCCATTGAAACTATAAAATCCTATATAATTTTGAAATACAAGAATCTTTTTAAATCAAAAAAAACATTTATATACACTCATTTCATGCGATAAATATTCATAAAGTGAAAAAATTAAATTCCAAGGAATCACATTTTATATAAATAGTACTAAATAAATTAAGTTTGTTTATTCCGTTACAGTTTTTCATATTGCAATCCGGTAACTGAATAAACGAAGGAATTGAGTAGAATTTGTAAATATCAAATTGACACACTTTTAAAGAATTGTTTAATTTTGTTAATTTTATATTTGTCATAACATCAGTTTCGCATAAAAAAAAAACAAGCCATAAATAAAACCATCATGCATAACACGGGCAGAAATTAAAACTGTATATTAACTAAAATTGTGCGTTAATGAAAATCACAAATCACCCAAGCCGTGCATTGTATTGTCGACTATCCGATTCGTTTAAAGTTTATCGAGTCGAAAGGACCATTATCAGCTGTGAGACATACGCGCGCAGCCACACCGCAGCTTGCAGTTTTACAATTTTTATAATGATTCCCGGTAGAATTGCGCTCGGAGCATCGCTTCCCCTGTTTCTACGGATCTCTCTTTTCATTTTCTCAACTACTTTTTCGTAATTTCAACTCATTTCCTTTATAATTCCTTTTCCTTTCTTCTCGTCGTTTCACTTTTCAACCCTTCTTTTGTTTTATCGTTTTCTGCATTGCTTCGTACCTTCCTTAGTTTCGTTTAGCCCTTTCTTTATCCCCACTTTTACTCGAAACACTGCTTTGCCTTGTATCTTTGATCTTTGCAATAGTTGTTCTGTTTTGTTTGACATCGCCATTCTTTGCGTCTATGCTCAGTTGAAATTACGCAGCTTATTTCTCTCCGAATACATTAGCTCATATTCCCGTCTTTTTCCGCTCGGAGAGCGGCGTCATTTTTCAACTGCGTCGTTGCATTATCAGTCGAATGGATGATATTTTTTACAACCGAACACGTTGTACGTGACACCCGTGACATATAGGAAAGATCTTTGCGTGACTTTTGAACTCTTTTTTCAATTTTGCATCGATGAAATTGATATGTAACTCGACCTCGTTTTGGATTCAGATCCGCTTGTATAAATGATTGCAAATCTGTCCGGTGATAGTTTCTTTTTTCCGATTACATTTGTTTTGCTTTGTACGTATACATTCCTTATTCCTATTTTTAGTTGTCTGCGTTCAAATTGCGTCGTACTTTTTTATATTTATTTATAAACAATTTTTTATTGCGATTTTCTAGTTTGAATTGTATATATGTATTAAAATAATATATTTTTACTGCCTTTCTTTTTACAAGTTATTCTAAATCAAATATAAATACACTTTGTTTCGAGTTTCGAATGCAATTAAAAGTTCAGAGAGGACGCGAAATAAATCGAGGACATTTTATCTGGACAAAAGAAAATATACGTTTCTTTCGAAATATACACATAATACTTTTAATTTTTTTAAATTTTGTTTCAAGAAAAATAGTAAACGAATTATTCCTTTGCGTTTGTCCTTGAGATTTTTAATGTACTTGTTTCTTTATGGAAAGAAGCATAATTAACGTAAATATTTC